>JAVTVY010028894.1:0-12362 GCA_036873755.1 Hanleya hanleyi
AATGCTACCGCGATATTTAATCCGATATGTCTCATACTTTCATCATGAATTTTCAGCCCCAGGGCTTTTTTTTTCTAATAAAATGATAGCACGAACCGAGACATTGCAACCTGAGAGTTTTTTTCACTTGATATCGTGAAGGTTGAGTAGCCTCTGTGCTTTAACGTTCGTTACGCAATAACGTTGTTTTGCTGATCCTGTTTGTGAGCAATCTGTTTGACATACATGTATTCCCCACTTTATTAGCCTATAATTTTTGATGCTCGATGTTACGAGTATATTGTTAGAATGCAGTCCACACATTTATGTGATTTAATACATGAACAAACTTGAACGCGGAGCACATGTTATACCAGATTACGCTCATAAATGGTGCGTCTGGCAGGGTTCATGGATAGGACTATTTTGGCATCTGCCACAATCATCACCACGCGAGTGACATTAGCTGGCTGTAATGTAACATGAGCAACACGTCAACATTGGATATTTGTGAGCAGTAGTGGGACACCATATTACAGTCGAGATAATATATCGATAATATATTCAGGGGAATTGCAGGTGGACTGAAAAGCAAGCGTAGAGTTTTTTTGTCATTTGCCTACAAATGCAGTTTTTCGGGATACATCGTGTGACTTCCGTCAAACGAAAGAACTGTCCTCAAGCTTAACGTATCATGCGATGAACATCTGCATAAGCGAAAGTAATATACATGTAGCTGATTCAGCGTGGGTAGGGGATATTTAGGCCGGTTTGAAATTCAGTGGAATTGTTATACACCGCGCACATTTAAATTAGGACCACATCAGATGATGCGTTCATGATGACCGAAATCATGACTTTTTCAAACGACGATTGTGATGTGGTTGTTGGTGCAAGAATTGCCATGTTCATTTCAGTGGGTCAGGAGTTTGTTGGGTAGCCTCGTGCACGACGTAGGCAAGCGATGCGACGAGGCAGTGTGTTGTACAAGTGACGCAGGTACTGTGGGGTGATTTCCGCCCAGTGCTGCATCACTCTGTTTCGTAGTTCTGCAACATTTAGTGGTGGGTTGGCCCGTAATTTTTGCATGATAACTCCCCACACAGTTTCAATTATGTTCATGTCAGGACTGTATGCTGGCCATTGCATATAATTGAACGGCTGTTGGTCCAACCACGTGACTGTATCTCTTGCCGTGTGTGGGGGAGCGTTGTCATGTTGGAAGACAAAGATGGGTGCAGGCTGATGAAAGATGTCGACAGCAGATGGCATGAGGTGATCCTGGAGAACCCGGATGTACATGTGACGATCCATGTTGCCGTGCAACTCTGCCAGATGACCGCGTCCGCCATAACCAATGCAACCCCAAAACATGAGACCAACACGGTTGTCAGTCCTTGCCATCTGCATACACTGGGGGAAGTAACGTTCGTGATCCTGGCGCCAGACAATCACCCGGCCATCACATTTGAACAATGTGACCCGGAATTCGTCGGAGAAGATTACATTCCGCCAGTTCTGTAGCACAGTCCATCTGTGTACGACGTTTGCCCATCTCATCCTCCGATTCCGGATCCGGGGGGTCGACAATGGCTTCCTTTTGGCAATGCGACCCCTCAGCTGGCCAGCATGCAGTCTGAAATTAAGATATTTTGTTAGAACTGACAAATATCCAAAATTAAAATCAATGGGTTTTACGGCGCAATCCTATTGGTTAATGAGAATGTCACACGTTATTTGGAATATTGCAGTTCATGAAATCTAATACTAACCTGTTCCTTACTGTCTGGATCGAAACCTGGCGACCAACCACTGGTATCCACTCTCCATGTAGAATCCTGGCAGTAACTTTCCGGCGTCGGCGGGCAATTTGACGCAGATATGCGTCATCTCGGGCTGTGGAAACACGTGGCTGTCCAGGACGGTCTCGATCGGCATTCGATCCAGTTTCCTGGAACCTCCTGATAGCGTTGTGTACTGCCGTCTTGCTACATTGTACATGATCTGCTATACGACGTTCTGACAAACCAGCGTCATGTAGTGCTACTATTTGTGCCCGTTTTTCTCTAGATAACGTGGCACCTCTCCCCATGTCGAAAATCGTATTTGACTTCTGACAAGTTTGCTACTTGACCAACACTTATAATGGGCAGCTATGATCACCCCACTGTCGCCTGATTAGTAGTAGAATGCATACACTGGTCAGCAAACTGGTCAGACAACTTTCATTACTGCTAAGGCCAAACAAATAAACAATTTGTGTGAGGCTTACTAAAATAAATAAAAAATGACACCAATTTTTAAAATAGCTGGAAAACTAACTTATGCTCAAACAATATAACCAAAAGTGAACACATAAGTAGATACGATATGGATCATGTCTTGTATGAAATTTCATTTCGGTACAATACGGCGATCCTCACATTTCAGTCAAAATAGTTCACAGAACCATGTGGACCAACAAAATACATGACTGGTCCTAAATTAAATGTGTGCGGTGTAGTAATCAACGTTATTCTCTATGCCAAACAGGTCAAACTGATCTGGTAAAGATACTTTGAGGTTTATATCCAGAAGACTATCTCTTGAAATACTATTCACAACATGCTCATTTTACTATACCGGTACCTTTAATTCTCTATATTTCGGAGATGCTGATCATAGAAAAATTTCAGTGTCTTGATGATAAACGAGGCGTTCATCGATCCCACATACTGTCAGACAGGGAGACAAAATCAGTGAAATATTTGGGCGAAATCTTCTCCGGCAGCCATGGACTCCTCTTCTTTCAGTCTTGTGTTGTAAATAACCTATACCTGGTTTATGTACATCACCCTGGGCTAAGAACATAGGAGGACGAACTCAGTGAGATAGATTGGACAATGGGAACATTACATGTATTCACAAATCATTCAATCCCAGTGACAGCCTCTCTCTCAAATACATAAATCTCCTTCCGCTTTCAAAAATGTTACGGATTATAATTCCGGTACATCAATAGTTTTGCGAAACACTATCCCTTCTTCATTTGCACCCCTTCACTGAGTCGGAAAGCTTAACGAATGCGTTTTCAAAAGATACCGTATCCAATTCCTCTATTTCGGGAATGTCGTAGATTTCTCCGATATTGTGTCTTCAGACTGGTTGACACAAGATACTTCGGCAGAAAGCGGTCCATCTTGTATAGGAAGCAGCAGCAGGATGATACCGTCAAGTAGCATATTGCCATGGAACCTAATTGAATGACATTGGCTAATGCTTCTGACCTAGGGGGTTAACGGATCGGCACTATTTTTAATAGTGGTCTGGTACCTACTACTAGAGTAGGTAATTTTGCTCAATCACCTTCAAACTACGCATGGGTATTCCTTGTTGACTGGCTAGAAAATGTGAGAAATTTTAGTGAGATTTGCTGAGCGGTTGACGAATTATGGGGCTTCGAATTCATGTACCACAACCTAAATACAACAATTTTTCACTTCCTCAGCCAAATTAATGGGTCAAAATGTTATCATGTGTGACTCGAGCAGCCATCACCAGAGCCCCAAATAGTAATTACTAAGATGCTCCTCCCATTTGCCCACATTTCAACACCTGAAACGACCTCTTTAGCCTTTCTCATGAATTATGGTGATTTTTTTTTTACAATGGTACCCCCCAAAACCGCTTATTTTGATCAATTTTTAAGATTAATGTTTGGTTTTATCATAAAAACAGAATCGTGAAACTGTGAAATTTGGAACTGTTTTACGGAAAAACTATTTCTGGTCAAATAAAATCACAGCAGTTGCAGCTGAAGAACAGCGCGTTTCAATTATACAACGAATTCTGACCCCACCCCCCAACCAAGTACACCAGTAAAGGTTGACCCCTGCCATTTTTGTTCGCCATTAGCCGAGAACGAACGTATCTATTCAAGCCAAACACTTTATTATCACGGAAAAAGTCATTTAAGGTAATCCCTAACCACTTCGGCTATTATCTCGTGTTCTCGAGCTCGGCTAAATATGACCAAATGTCCATTAATCCATGCAAAACATGGAAAAATTGAGGTGTGTCTAGTTAAAACTATACAATATAGCCTCCGTACAGCGGCTGGAGCACTGTTAGCGGAGTCCCTTGTCATCATTCAACATTACGTGGCTGATTGAAGCAGTGATGAATAGAGTCGCTTCATCTGGGACTGAATATGGGTTTAAAGAACACTACCCCTGTCGGCCAATGTACCAATATTCTGATAATTTTGGCCTTTTCAGAGGACAGCTATAGGTATCCCCCGATTCCTCGATTAGTGACGGGTATTCTCCAGGCATAACTTTCAAGCATGCCCCTATAGCATATTATAGCGAGCGATATATATAGCAGACAACTGTAAAATTTAGAAAACAACCGCGAATAATCTGTAACCAAATCACACAAAAATAGCGTCAAATGTTCTAAAGACAAAGCCACACGTCGTCTCCGCCCTCACATTGCCTGGCCTTTCTCACATTTTACTAAAACACTTCATAATTCCACCAGAAATACCTAACTTTGCGTGGTCTGCCTTATCCATTGTCCATTTTTCAACACCAAGTGATCCTAACATCAGCGGAAAACGGAACCCTTTTAGGGTCCAGACCACTATTAAAATTTACATTGGCGGCAATGTTAAAAACTGTTAACGTAATTGCATCTCCTCGATTCATTAATTAAGTCTCGACTTCCATATTTCGGCCAGAAGTACTTTAATTCAAGTACTACAACCGGACAGACTTCTTGACGGGGGTCGCCCATTGAAATTTTGAGTTATGCGCGCTCCTACAAATGACGTCATAATTTTGGCTTTTTTCTCTGCTTTCAGAAAGCGGTGCACAGGCACACAAATAGTCCCTCTTAGCAGCTCCTTATTAGGCCTTGAGCTAAAATCAAACTCACAGCGGAACCAAACACATACCATACTCCAATCACCTACCACTGGCCTTCAATTATTCCTCGCAACAGAGACTGGAAAAAATATTGAAAACAATTCACTTCTCTGGCAGAGGTTGCTTAAAGGGGGTTAACGGATCGGCACTATTTTTAATAGTGGTCTGGTACCTACTAGAGTAGGTAATTTTGCTCAATCACCTTCAAACTACGCATGGGTATTCCTTGTTGACTGGCTAGAAAATGTGAGAAATTTCAGTGAGATTTGCTGAGCGGTTGACGAATTATGGGGCTCCGAATTCATGTACCACAACCTAAATACAACAATTTGTCACTTCCTCAGACAAATTCATGGGTCAACAATGTTATCATGTGTGACTCGAGCAGCCATCACCAGAGCCCCAAATAGTAATTACTAAGATGCTCCTCCCATTTGCCCACATTTCAACACCTGAAACGACCTCTTAGTCTTTCTCATGAATTATGGTGATTTTTGTACAATGGTACCCCCGAAAGCCGCTTATTTTGATCAATTTTTAAGATTAATGTTTGGTTTTATCATAAAAACAGAATCGTGAAACTGTGAAATTTGGAACTGTTTTACGGAAAAACTATTTCTGGTCAAATAAAATCACAGAAATTGCAGCTGAAGAACAGCGCGTTTCAATTATACAACGAATTCTGACCCCACCCCCCAAACAAGTACACCAGTGAAGGTTGACCCCTGCCATTTTTGTTCGCCATTAGCCGAGAACGAACGTATCTATTCAAGCCAAACACTTTATTATCACGGAAAAAGTCACTTAAGGTAATCCCTAACCACTTCGGCTATTATCTCGTGTTCTCGAGCTCGGCTAAATATGACCAAATGTCCATTAATCCATGCAAAACATGGAAAAATTGAGGGGTGTCTAGTTAAAACTATACAACATAGCCTCCGTACAGCGGCTGGAGCACTGTTAGCGGAGTCCCTTGTCATCATTCAACATTACGTGGCTGATTGAAGCAGTGATGAATAGAGTCGCTTCATCTGGGGCTGAATAGGGGTTTAAAGAACACTACCCCTGTCGGCCAATGTACCAATATTCTGATAATTTTGGCCTTTTCAGAGGACAGCTATAGGTATCCCCCGATTCCTCGATTAGTTACGGGTATTCTCCAGGCATAACTTTGAAGCATGCCCCTATAGTATATTATAGCGAGCGATATATATAGCAGACAACTGTAAAATTTAGAAAACAACCGCGAATAATCTGTAACCAAATCACACAAAAATAGCGTCAAATGTTCTGAAGACAAAGCCACACGTCGTCTCCGCCCTCATATTGCCTGGCCTTTCTCACATTTTACTAAAACACTGCATAATTCCACCAAAAATACCTAACTTTGCGTGGTCTGCCTTATCCATTGTCCATTTTTCAACACCAAGTGATCCTAACATCAGCGGAAAACGGAACCCTTTTAGGGTCCAGACCACTATTAAAATTTACATTGGCGGCAATGTTAAAAACTGTTAACGTAATTGCATCTCCTCGATTCATTAATCAAGTCTCGACTTCCATATTTCGGCCAGAAGAACTTTAATTCAAGTACTACAACCGGACAGACTTCTTGACGGGGGTCGCCCATTGAAATTTCGAGTTATGCGCGCTCCTACAAATGACGTCATAATTTTGGCTTTTTTCTCTGCTTTCAGAAAGCGGTGCACAGGCACACAAATAGTCCCTCTTAGCAACTCCTTATTAGGCCTTGAGTTAAAATCAAACTTACAGCGGAACCAAACACATACCATACTCCAATCACCTACCACTGGCCTTCAATTATTCCTCGCAACAGAGACTGGAAAAAATATTGAAAACAATTCACTTCTCTGGCAGAGGTTGCTTAAAGGGGGTTAACGGATCGGCACTATTTTTAATAATGGTCTGGTACCTTCACCAGGGTTGTTTTCCGCCATTTATGCGGCTGGTAATTCACTGGAGAAAATAAACATAAACGGTCGGCCGAAGTTTTTTATCATTCCCTCCTAGTCTTTCGCACAAACAACACGCGGTATCATTTATAGTAAAATGTATGTAACCGTAATGTTTAAAGCGTGATTGCATGCTCTTTGAATTAGCCGGCTATTACTTTCATTATTTGCTTAATTTCCTAGACACATGAAATCAGCAATAAATAACAGAACATGAGTATATTATTAAGTCCCGCCAAAAGTGTTGTTTCAGTTTTTTTCTTTCAACGAAGTTAACCCCTCTCCTTCTGCTGTTATTTCGAGACGACGGTTTTTCATAGACCGGCTGTGTTGTGAATTATTTCGCTAACCATTTCCAGGCAAGCTTATGTCAGAAATAATGTTAGTTGATATAATCTGCTTAGTTGAACTATATCACAAGGCAGTTATTCTCAGAAAAACGGATTCTGAAATGAAAAATACGAAATTATAAAACAAATTAAACACCGAGGCTGATACACCGGACAAATCGTTAACATAGCTTTCATTTTTCTGTTAAAACGGTCCATGTTTGACAGCCAAAAATTTCATAGTTACAATAAATAACGCATGCTTCAATATCATCGCTATTCAAATCATATCCGGTTGATGTGTCATTTATTGCGCGACGGATTCTTGTCAGACGTGCAATCAGTTATTGATGGGAGCGAAGACCATCCAATTATATATTCATATTTTATATATAGAAACATTAAAGTTTCGTTCAAATGGATTCAGCAGAAATCAGGACATGGATATATCGATTAAACGATGAATAACATGGAAAACATCTTTAGAAGAAATCCGTTGCCTGGAATCTATTTTGGCCTGAGAAATTAAGATAGACCATTAACAGCAACACAACACGGAGCATATTGAAACCGAGACTCCCTTTCATATTACCGCTCATTTTCTTATCCATCGTTTTGATCGAGATGGAACCGGGAGTAAACCGGGAGATGTCACCAGTGGTCCCGGTCCTGCCCTCGCGGTTGCAGTCGTGAAATTTCTCGATCCATCTCGAAGGTATCGAGAAAGAGCCTGGATTAATTGGACGTGACCACTTACCAAAAACTTATCATCCTAAACATAATTGACTCTAGTTAATATTAGGAGAAACGGGACGAAGTTGAAGGCGAGGGTTTGTCTTGGTGGATTCAGTAGCCCAGCCTAAAGTGGGCTATTTTTTGGCGGACGTTGAAAGCTGAAACTTTGGATCATTATAGCCTATTACATTGGCGTCAATTGTAGCCGGTTGCATAACCCCCAGAGCAGCGCATCATGAATACATTCAAAATGGATGTTAGTCTACTCAATAAAGTATCTAATATTATTTTGTCTCAAATCAGATAATTATTTACCAATTTACTGGGCAACTTTGGCTAAGAAAATTACAAGAAATAAAATAAAAATAAAAAACTCGGTCCGAAAAATCGTCCACAAAATGGCTCATGGACGATGACGACACGGTGACGTAATCAGAACATCTATCTTGGATTTTGTACATTTTCTGGTAACGCTTGAGCAGTTAAGCTTCATAGCCTCAAGGATAATAAAAATAACAAAGCTAATAGGGAAATACATGTAGTTATTATTTCAATATGGCGCAGATGACTGCGGCACTGCTGATGCGCACTATCTCAACCCTCAAGTGGCAGTAATACTTCAAGGTTGCAGTGACTTTGTGAATACAGAATAATCCGGCTGTAAAAAACATATTGAATTAGTTATCTCGTTAAAAATGCACCATAGACTCAGTCTCAAAAGTTTACTACAACATCCCAAGTATGAAACCGAGTTTTAAAGTATCGTTAAACTGGACAGAAAAATTTAACTGCAAATCTCAGCACGCAGACAATCAATAATTTTATTTCTCTTACATATATATATTTTCCCCAATTCAGTTCGTCATACAAAGAGCATGCGTTCAACTTGATATCAACTGTTATATTGAGGGAATTTGATAAGCTGTTAACCCTGATAGGCATGGGAGGGTCATGATCAAACTTTCTGCGCTATCTCTGTAACGACACACAAGTGAGAGCTAACACCTCGTAAATTTTTAGTTTTCACATTGGCGTCATTTTGAGCCTATTTACATAACCCCCGTGCAGAGGATCGTGGCGGCCATGTAGTGACCAAGAAAATGTTGTTTTCGTCGTTTTTCTTAAAAATTACCATTTTTCTGTGAAAAAAGACGAAATATATTTATTTAACACATCAATGGACATAGTTTGAGACAAATTTCTCGACATCGGCATCAATTATGGACTGCAACTGCCTAATGACTTTTAGATCTTTCCAATTCAGTGAAAACTAATATTTCCTGAATTAGCTCCCCCTAGAAGGCAAACTCAGCAATAGCATCCACATCATCTCTTTCTAAATTGCTATGTTCCAATGAACTAAAACTAAATGCTGGCAAAAGTTTTCGTCCGACCATAGCTCCACGAACCATATACTATTTCGGAAAAAGATGTATTCAACCAAATAAGATAGATGATGGTGTTACTGTGACAGAACTGCAAATGGATCATCTGATTGCAAGCAAAGTAGATCATACCACATACAGAAACACACAGATGGTCGTGTCCATTCCGCTAGGGAATCTTTTGCACATCCAATACAATGCTTTTTCATATCAGTCAGGTGGCTCAGCAAAAAAAGTCTTGCCCAGATGGAGCAAAGCACCAAACCTGGCACAACCATCACTTGGGGCATACAGAACAACATCAGAATGGGGTGCCTTCTGTTCCCTAAAAAGGGCATCAGTGGGGAATAATATCGATGTCTTTCATGCAATAACTTTCCGATGTAGTTCCTGTTTGCGAGAGATCATTGTTTATGGCTTGCTCTCTACTCAACATTGAGTTCATGATATCCTATGTCGTGATAATAGTGTCATACATACAGTACACAGAGCTATGGGATGTATTTACAAAAGTATGGATGCTTGTCGCCCGTTATGCTACATTAAAGTTACATTTAATGGCTGGAGGCGTGTACCCTCGTGGCCTATGTTTCAAACAAAATGAGTGTAGTTGGGTTTAACATTAAATAACGTAACATATGTGTCATGTCAGCACGGGATCATTGCGAGCAGTAATTAGGCATCATAAAAACGAGACTATATTGAATGGACACATTTAAATTCTCCCGGGATAGGTAGATCAGCCCACGGTTGTCAGCGGAATTAAATGTTATGTGAAACAAGGCCATTCCCTTCTCCAGGGGGTTCAACTGCTCTGGTATCCATGGCACGTTTAATTTACAATACCCTTCAATCTATACATATTATGATTGCTAGTCGTGGAAAAAAAATTCAGGGTCTTTATGAGAAACGAGATGTCAAGCTTTCCCACCTGTTTTCAGAGAGGGAGACGGATGACAGATGTTGATCTGAACCCATCGTCAGCAGTCATGGACCAATCTACTCCCGGTGTTATGTTGAAACTACCGGGTAACCTATGCGTGGGTATATACGTCAGCGTGGGTTGAGAAGTTGGAAGATAGAGCTAGTGAGATGGATTGAATAATGGCGACATCATAGTGTCTTGTCCAATCATAAAAAGAGAGTTCCTCTCACAATGAAAGACAATCTGTTTCTGCTTTCGGATATGTTACCGAATATAGTTCCTTTACATCAATAAACATTGATCTTCTTTCAATCACATTTCAAATTATGCCATACACAAATTATAGCAAACAATAGTCGTTCTTTATCTGCACCCATTATGAGGAAACTGTGTATTCGGCGTTAGCCAGAAAGGCTTTGTGGTTGTCTTTCCTGAAGATACCGTATCCGTTTCCTGGGTTCTTCGTAAGTCGATATTTTTAGCTATATGCCTTTAATTTTCACTAGTTCAGATTAAAATTGTCGAGGCAACTATCCTTTTTATATTACTCAGTCTATTCAGTGACAGTTTCACAATCGAGCTACATATCCGGTAATTCTATGGTTGAACTTGTCGTCAAAATAAATGACTTCCCCAGAGTAATGGCTTTACGGAAATTCAATTCCAGCCTTTGAATGATAGTAAATATATGAAGACAATCAAAAGATGCATTAACACTACCGTGCTTGAGGAGGAGGGGCACTTCATGCCTCCTCCCCAGTCACGTTTTTTTTTTATTCCGAAACGACACAAAATAAGAGCTGAGACTTGGTGACTTTGTCGATTATCATATTGGAGTCATTTTGAGCCTATTAAATTTAAAATGGGGGCCATGTGAGGTACCAGAAAAGTGATGTTTTCGTCAGATTTCTGCATTTTTTTGCTTTTACGCAGGGAAAAGTGGATGAAACCTATGTTATTTCATATCAGGGTATTATTTAATAATTTATCAAGTAGTTTTTGCGAAGAAAAACTAAAATAAAAA
This sequence comes from Hanleya hanleyi, assembly GCA_036873755.1. Lineage (NCBI taxonomy): Eukaryota > Metazoa > Mollusca > Polyplacophora > Lepidopleurida > Hanleyidae > Hanleya > Hanleya hanleyi. Next base: position 11,258 of record JAVTVY010028894.1, read on the forward strand.
AATCGAAAATTTTGCCCGAGAAATCGTCCAAAAGCGCTCTTTTGAAAATGATGTCACTGTGACGTCATCATGATGGCCATCTTGAATTTGTTATGTTTCTTGTAAAACTTGACCCAATATATAGTGTGGTAAGTTTCAGCCCTCTAGCCTTAGCGATAGCGAAAATATATAGGGGGCACCTTTCGCCCTCCCCCAGGCTGCGGTAAACCACAAATCGCCGAAGCCAGATGGGGTTAAAAATGTAGAATCAGAACATATAATCCCTGTATATGAGACAATCTTAGTGATATGGATAAGTCTACTATACATTTTTCTTTATCTGTTTAGCTGTTCCTTGAAATATTACAAGAGGAAATGTAAAGTGAAACGATACGACATTCTACATACATCACGAAAGAAAAGCAAGAAAAAACTGATAATCAACTAGGAAATAAAAATAACAGAAAACAATGAAAATCCGGAAATAGACCAGCTGGAAACAGGGAAAACTAAATTTGAACTGTTATTAGAAAAAAGATGCAAAGACTCTACACTCGGACAAAATGAGTTAACCCTACCTGGCCTGGGGAGGGGGTGCCATGCCCCGCTACCAAACTTTCTGCGCGATCTCCGGAACGACAAAAAATGGAGAGGTGGAACTCGACCCCCGAACAGAGGATCATGGGCAAATTCAAGATGGCGTCCCTAGAACCGGATAAAACGTAATTAGATACGCTATCCCTGGAACTGAAAGATCAGCTCAAACAAATAACTCATCTGATGTTAGTGGATGAACATCGATGACGTCTGATGGAATAAACGCCTCAACAAGTCATATGGTGAAGCGTCAATGGGCCATTGCAATTTTAATAGGCACCCCCCCCCTGTGGATGGTTTTAAAATTTGGGAGGGGGGGTATATTGCCTGAAAGAATTTTGGGGGGGTGGTTGATGGTGTAAAAATTTGGGAGGGGAGGGTATGTTGTCTAAAAGAATTGGGGGGGGAATCGATGGTTAATAATAATGGGGGGGTGCTCTTCACTTTTTGTGTGTTGGGGGGGTAGTACTCGCATGTAAAATCTTGGGTATTGTATATTGTAATGACACACCCTGTGGATGGTTTTTAA
>JAVTVY010028895.1:0-12977 GCA_036873755.1 Hanleya hanleyi
TTCCGTTTACTCGAACGGAAAAAATCCGTCCCCAGGGAATCAAGGGAATATTCCGTTATTGTAACGGATTCCTATTTTTTAACGGATTCAACGGATTTTATTATCCGTTAAATTTAACGGAAAAGTCCGTCCCCAGGGAATCGAGGGAATATTCCGTTATTGTAACGGATTCTTATTTTTTAACGGATTCAACGTTGGGCCCTTGCTGGTAACAGGAAATTTATTAAATTTTATCCCATGCAAACTGGGTTTATATTGAGTGGACTTTTTCACGTAACTCTAACGTCCGAGTTAAGAGAAAAATCCTCTCAGTATATAGATCATCGGAATCGTTCGTAATATCCAATGTTTAATGATTTTAACTCAAACCGCATTGATATTGACTGCGCTGATTAACTCTCATGTGGTTTTTAATTCAGTGCTTTCTCTTTGTCGAGGAATAAATTTAAAAAATTAAAATTCTATCGATCGGACAGAGTCGGACATGTTTGGCATATAATTCCGATATTGCTCATTAATCACAAACGTAATTATACATGCAGATACATTTTAAAATTACAATTTCCTGCTCATAAAAGTAAAACAAATGAGTAGGTTCATTCAAGTTAGATAACTCTTGGTGCGGTGATGCCCACGACGGCCCGGTGTGGTTAGGTTAATGTGAAGATGCCCACGTCGGCCCGATGCGACCAATACATCGCTTGGGCTTTCCCTCGTTGGCTCCACATGACTCGCCAAACATTGGCCCATCGCCGGAAAGCGGGCGTCGGCCCACATTTGCCCTCACTCTCCCCGACGTGGGCCCCACATGGACAATAACACACAATGCCAACGCCGAGATGGCCCTCACTTGGCCTCCATCTCTCGTATCATTCATACCCGCTGGGACAATGCTGGTTTGCCGACGTCGAGCCAATGTCTTAATTGCCGATGTTGGGCCTTCGTCGGGCTAACGTGGCAGATGAAGCCTGTGCAAATGTGGGTTCCTCCATATTTCACCCGCATGGGGCCGACGTGGATTTGCCTATTCCTACACAGCCCAATTCAGAATGCGGGCTTCCCAGTACTCAACCCACTTGGGGCCAGTGTAGGGTTGCCCATGCCCCCACAGCCCGCGACATGCCCACGTTTGCCCAGGTGGGACCAATGATTACTTGCTGACTGGGATATTCCGTTGATGTAACGGATGAGTCCGTCAGTGCAATACAACAACGGAAGATTCCCTTACTATAACGTACTGTTTCCGTTTATACAACGGATTAATCCGTTAAAACTACCTAACGGATAGTGATACGTTAAATTTTAACGGATTATTATTTTGAGTGTAGGTAAAGCGCTGAAACAGTCGCCAGTGCCATATTCAGACTCATCCTAGTTTATATGCAAAGATACTTCATTGCTGAAATTGGCAAATGGCATTACTGTTGCTATGGCATCAATCTTGGTTACCAGCCAAATATTCCTGTAACATTTGTGATCGCTTAACGTGTATGGTGCATGTGGACCATCGCTCACTTTTGATATGTATGTGATGGCCGTTCTTCTGTGCAGGACATATATGCATTTTCAGCTTAGAATGTCCCTGTCGCCTCTTTCATGTATGCCAAAATTTGGAAGTTTGGAAGTGAAATTGGGTACAATTTTCACATACATCTTGTATATAAAACTATCTCACCATACAGGATCTTTGACTTTACGCATTGTAGTTTGCAATGCGTCTAAGTCTGCTTAGTCAAAATTAAAGCGTAACTGTCAGGGGTACATTACCCTACAGGCTCGGACTTGAAAATCCATTAGGTAAAAGAATGCTGTCCCGTTATACTGATACAAAGATGAGAATAATCATGATGTTTCTCATGTATTTATTAAAAATGTGGAAAGCTGTTCCATTGCAGGAAATTAGCTGTATTGGTATACATTTTCATGTTCTGCCTGCCTGCAGATTTGGGTAATGATTGTGTCATTTAAATAAGAGCATTTTGATTATGAACGAGGAAATTGATTGTAGAAGACGGGTGATAACTGCATGTTGGATCTGACGCTTGTTCTCAACAATTATAGACTAATTTAATATTCTAATATATTTACCAAATTACCTTGATTGATCCAAGCAAGAAACGCGCCGTGGTTTTTTCCAGTTATATTCATATCTAACCTGATATTGCTCCCAATATTTGCTTCCTCGGCTCAGGCCCATGAATTGAAATGTTTGTGCATTTTTTTCAACTAGCATGAACTTTGGTACACAAACACATATCACTATCGTGATTGATTTTGTCCACAGAAGCAAATCGGTAGCGTCTCCTGTTCGCAGGTGGCGCCACCTGGGGGAACATGAGGTGAATCTTCCTATACTTTCAACTAAACTGGTCATAACTTTTGATCCAATTGGAATATTCTCCTCCTGATTTCATATTTCACTGTTTTAAAACCATTTCAAATATATCACTACATCATTTTCAATGATTTCAGAATAACCTGAGGTTCATTTTTTCAAATAAATTGTAATCAATTTTATATTTTTGGATCTACATACAATGATGCCATATGTTACTTTTATACTGTGCAATCGGATGTAAACAAAATGTATGTTAGGACAACCGCCTAATTCCGCATTAACAATGGATCTGTCTCAATGACCCACAGTCCAGCTACTGCCTGATTCATGGGGGCAATCACTCGGTCGTTCATTTCCATTCCTCGTCATTCTTATATATGGCGAATAATTTTTAACTGACGTGCTGACAACAGAACTATTTGCACAATAATCAATGATTTCAACTATGTTACAGAAAATCTGACGGCAGTTTAGCAATATTTCGAGTGCCTGTTTGCTCAAGATTCACAGTACACAATAATTTCGCGTGGAATAATTCTAGTAAGTAGTTAATACTTACTATTAGTGAAGGAATGATGTCAGCAAGATGCTAGTCTGTTTTATCGCCTATGCACCGTCGTCCTGTTTTACACGTGAAGCGGCCACGAAAGAGAAGAAAACAATCTGGCACAATATTAAAGCCTCTATTAACTGTGCCAATCCATCTCTTTCTTGAAACCTCTCTTTCTCTGCAGTGTCACTGCACCATTCTAGACTGGAGTTCTACAGCGCCACGGTGCCATTTCAAAATTGAACACTGTCTTTCTCTATAGTGACACTGTGCCATTCTAGTCTACTGGATCAAGTTCTAGTCATTCCACAGCGCCACTTCGCCTTTTCAAAATTGAATATGTTTTTTTGACGTCTGTTTCATTCATCTCTATATTTCGAGCAAAAAAATAATAGACATTAATCACTTTTCATTTCTTCTTTTCACTAGAAAAAATTCTTTACCAGTTTATTTTTCCGGCGACCGTATGACCGTGTTTAATCGTATGAAATAATCGAAAAGATTTATGGTTAAAATTTCAGAGTTATTTGCATGTTCTAAAATTCCATTCGTTATATCGAATCTTCCGGTAAAGTGTTCCCTTACTGTCCAGAAGTGTCACACTTCATGTGAAGTGTGCCTAGAAGTGCCTCTGAAGAGTACACTGAAAAGGCACTTCAACAACAGAGAAAAATACTGGCACACTTCAAAGGTACTTCATTAGAAAAAGGCAGTAGCCAAGGGACTCCTCAAAGACACTTCATGGACTTTGTCAATTTCATAGCAAAAAATGATGGACTTCAGAGACACTTCTGAGACTCGGTTTTTGTTCGGCATAATCTAAGGTACACCTCAAAGACACTTCTTGGACTTTGTCAGTTTTATAGCATAACTTGAGGGACTTCCTCTTACAAAAAATATCTAATAGGATCATATAAGATTTGGAAAAATCCTGTAAGATTCTAAAAAATCATATAAGATTCTAAAATATCCTATAAGATTCTGAAAAAAATCATACAAGATTAAAAAAATCTTATAAGATTTTTAAGAATCCTGAATAATCCTATAAGATTCTAAAAAATCCTATAAGATTCTGAAAAATCCTATAAGATTCAACCCAATAAGATTTCTAGATTATTGGAATTTTCCCACAAACTGTTACAGTAACATAACATTATAAATTTGAACTACGTGTATACAACTTTCAATGATATTAGTTAGCTCTGGGAGTCTCCCAGCTTAAAGTTGGCCTATTTGATTTCACTCAGTGACATCAAATCTCATTTCAATGAAACCACTCAACATCAAATTTGTACTTCACAGTTCAAAATAGCTGCAACTGTGTAAAATATTCACATGTGGTTACTGACATATTACTCAGAACTGTGAACACTTTTTTGAATCTTTTAAAGTGATCAGTACCATGGGTTTCTATTTGAATAAAATAAAGATATTAATAATATCAGTCTCTCACATATTAAAGTTATCTAAACAGTATCATATTAGATAAGAAATCTTCTTGAATTCAGATTTTATAATCATTCCAAATCCATGATTTTATAGTAAAATTGGACAAAATGAGAAAATATTTTTAGAAGAATCAGTTCTAACATAACAATGTCAGCAACAAAAAATGCTCATTAAAGAATACTTTATATTATCCTCTTATCCTCTTCATTATTATCACTTGTTTCAATATAATATATATAAACTGTCTCGTCAAAATGGGTGGAGTTATCTGCCCTTAAAAATTCAATTGAACACCGGGGGCGCCACCAGTCGACAACAAACAAAATGGCTGACAACTGCAAAAATCAGATGGATTTGTTCATGTTAAGCTAGAACTATGGAGGTTTGAAGAACTGTATTGCAGATGGTGATGAGTGCAGCTAGTGATTTGGTAAGTAAATTATAAATATAACTATAATTTTTCTGTTTTTCATAACTTAATAAGCAAAGAACTGAGCTGAACAGTGATGTAGACCAGGGAGTATCAGCTATTATTATCAGCAAGTTTCCCTTGACAAACATTGACATAATAATGTATTTCACCTTATAATTGCAGTCAAATTTAATGGGTCATATAGCATGGCTTTCACAAAGAAATATCCATATCTCTGTCTCAATTACAACACATATAAGGGAAGTGGGAAGAGGTGCCGACATACTGACTGTGTCACATGGTTTCACAGAATAGTCTTCTGGTATCACTTTCAGATCTGCCCAGGTTCATCAAGGCAGTGTGAATTGCCATTGTTATGATGTGTGAATTGTCAGCTTGGAAACCCCAGGCTTGGGGACCTCATATAAAGATGGGCATGCACCCTGGAGTAAATCCCCTGAGGGTGAGATATTTTTATCACAAAGCTGCTTGTATACTACCTGTTCATGTCAAAACAGGTGGATTTAACTGGTTGGGGGATGATAGCTCTAAATAAATTATCTTCTTGTTTTTAACTGTTTATTGATTTATAAAATTTATTTATTTTTGTTCCTTGCAGAAGATTGTAGAATATTTCCATACCAGATTTTTGACAAAATGGTAAAGAAATATGTTTTAAAATATATTGATAATAAAATGTTAGCATAACCTATTTTTAGCTATAATCAGAAAAAGTATAATCAATATGATTAGACTTTTCATCATTATAACAGGCTATATTTTCCTTGTCTATTGATTGCACTATTCATATACCTAAGCTAAGGATCTTCACACACTTCAATTGTACATTTCTACCCACATCTTGAGAAATGAGAACATTTCATTTCAAAAATTTAAGAAAACAATTTGTAGTTAATAAGCATTTATTTGTTATTTGAAACCCTGTATGGAGATTTTGTTGAACCAGAAATTAACAAAGACAAATTATAAAAATTCACATGATTGTTTCTCTTCAATTCTAATGGCTTCTTACATTGTATACTTTCATATTCCAGAATACAGCTGCTACAAGGAACTCAGCTCACTTCAAGCAGCCACTCGACTGATGGAGAATTTAATGAGCACACCTAGGCATGGTTGATTTCTTCATAGTGTATATTGGTTAGAACGTCACACAAGCTGTTTATCTCCCTTGTTGTATATTATGGAGTACTAAAGAAAGGATAAAAGACATCTTCGTCAATCTTTTGTATATCGTACGGATGTGTTCCATTCTTTACCCTTTATGGTAGCCAACCTATTTAACCATCCTGAGTGCATTAAAAAAACTGGATTGCATGTCATATGGAACCATATATACAACTGATCAGGTTTTAATTATATGCATGTATTTATAGCCACAGGCCAAGAAGTCCACAATTCAGACTGGTGGGTTTCAGCAAAGGTTGGATTACGTCCAAGTGGACCTCAGGGCAACTAAACCAAACTATTCTTCGAAAGATCTGCTGCTTCAAGTTCAAGTTGGACAAGAACACGGTCACCCTTGAATAATAATACTAATACTGCAATAAATTCTCATACCAAAGACTGCGTGTAAATACATACATATATAGTACTGTGCTGTATTTTGTCTCAAGGATTTGTGCTGTATAAACTACAAGTTTCTTGTTAAGAACCATCAGGTTTATTGTAAATATTTTATGATGTACTGTTTTGTCTCACTCTCAGTGTTTTCTCTAAATAAACCGTTCTGTGCTCAAATATATATTTGTGTCTTCTTTTCCGCAAAAGTAAATATCTTGGCGCTATACATACCTTTCATTACACGGATTTGCTATGATACAAATAAGGTACTTCAAGAGCACTTCAGAAGTGCATATGAAAGTTATCCTTCTATAGAAAAGTGGATGAAGTGCCTTGCCATATAAGGACATTGAAATGCCTCAAATATTCTAATTAGGTACTTCAAGAGCACTTCAGAAGTGCCTATGAAGGTTACCCTTCTGTGGAAGTGCCGATGAAGTGCCTTTGCAGTACTTAATTAACATATTTGAGGCACACTTCAAAAGTACTTCCAAGTGACTTCATTGTGACTTCAATGCCCATATATGGCATTGCTACAAAACAATACCCACACTGCAAGCACACTTCTGACTCTGAGCCTTGCACTTCAAGGGTAAAATATGGCCACACTTTAAAGTTACTTCAAAGTTACTTCAAAGACACTTCTGGACAGTAAGGGGTTGTACTCGATTTCCGTGAACTTCCGTAACTGAACACGGGTATCTTTGCTATGCTCAACAGGCGCGTGCAATTTAAAAATTTATGTCCATTGCCATATTTTTGTTCCCCGTCGCAACGCGGCCGAATACACCAACATGTGACGCCACCTGGTGACAAAATGCGAAATTCGTTTGCGAGCAATAATTTGAGAACCACTCATCGGATTCTTCTCAAATTTGGTATGCATATACCATGTATACTATGGTATGAGATGTTACTTGAGATTGAGTTTCGTTGCCTTTACAGACACGTTGCTGGGTATTATTTACAGATCCGTTACTAACCACTACTCTGAGAACTGTATTTATCTGTACATATACGTGACGGATATGCCGATTAGAGTTATCAGCCTTGTTCCAACAGTTCCGGTATTACGCAACCGACCATGTGCTGGTATATACATACATAGGTTCTGTTGATGGTATATATCCGGGTGAGCCGTGGCGTAGTGGGTCTACTCAACAACGTTATCATGCGAAATCTTATCGTTACCTTAACCCTATCTGGCCTGTGCTGTTTGAGACATTCCATGCCTGCCCCCACCCCGCCCCCCCCCCCTCCCAAACCCCCGCTAATTATTTTTCTTACCCCTTGAGCTAGAGGGCTGACATTTGTGACAGTATTCCCTTGGGTCAAGCTTTACCAGAAAATGTAAAAAAACCTAAGATGGCCGCTTTTATAACATGGCATTTGTTTCGTCGATTTTCGGTCAGATTTTTCGATTTTTTTATTTATGCAATTGCTCCGTAAAAATTGCATGGTAAATTAGTAAATATTAATGTGAAGTGAGATAAAATACTTGTTTCCCACTTTTCATCGCGGAAAAGCAGAAATTTTGAAGAAAAATAGCGAAAACATCACTTTTCTGGTACCCCACGTGGACGCCATCTTGAATTTCCCCATGACTCTCGGCTCGGGTGGTTATGCAGATAGGCTCAAAATGACCCCAATAAGATAAACTATACAATAACGAAGTGTCAGCTCTGAAAGTTTTGTCATCCCCCCCACAGCCTGGTAGGGTTAACTGTCGTGTTACATTCTCAGTCATAATTTCGCATACACCTTGTGGTATTCCTCCACAGTAAAACAAAGTGATCATGATATTAGGAATGCTTTCTTCTATAGGTCATCATAGAAGGCGTCAGATCTTATATTCAATATACAGCCGTCGTCCATGAAAGAATTTCCACGTCACTAATCGAATACGTTTTTGGTATGACAGAAAACACCAATTCCAAAATGTGTATGAAACAAAAACAATAAAAACACATGACGGTTTCCTGCAAGAGAGAAGCGGTCAACAGTTTCCAATGATGTCAGCAAAACATGATGACATAAAAAGCTTATCACTGACTATTCTTTATCCAGATGAATTTTCAAACTCGTTTTCCAGAGTATGTATCTCAGTCGCACTTTATAATAAGAAACTAATTTTTAACATTTGAATATGTTGGAATAATAACTGGCTAGGCATGTTGAATTTTGTGTTTAGAGGCAATGATGTAAGATGTAAGATGTGAGATGCAAGAGAAATTTGAAAAACAGTTGGGGTGTGCATGCCAACTTTCCCTAGCGGTCATCGAGCTCGGGTTCTTCCATTGACTCAACACCTAGCTAGCTCAATACTGTGATACTTGTATTTCTATATCCACTTAAAATTATGCAGAATTACAAGCATCTGGTCCGTCTTTCATAATTCAGTCGTCGTCCATTAAAGAATATCCGCGTTCATATATCCATATTCCATATAACAGCATTAGCACCAAATTCAAAAAGACAATCATAGTATACATAAACATAGGCTAGTGTCCTGCAAGAGAGAAGCGGTCAACAGTTTTGAATGATGCCGGCAAGACATCATGATGTTCCAAAAATATCAAAACCGTATCGCTAATCAGTATTCTTAATCCCTATGATATTCGTTGTAAAGTCGTCATCTAGAGAATGATGTATCTCAGTCACGCCTTGATTGTGTCTGTTCATGTTAGCATCATGACGATCTTAAAGCACATGAGTTCATACGGAACCCTAGCCCCGGGTTAAGCGGAATTAGAGGCAAGTTACGAAACGTAACTCTATGGATCTTGCACGCTACGCTCGTATTAGCATGCCATGTGTATCGCCAAATTTTAGAAACTCCGAGGCGCTAGCCCTGTTTTATAAGTCTCTGCAATAATGTTTTGTGACGTTGATTAAAATCGTCACATTTAACACAGGATATAGCAAATGCTACTATGCGAGATATGTATACGCCATATGCAGGTCCCACTGGAACATTACTTTCCAGGGATAGTTTACGATGTCGAAATTGTAATCATATCCTTTGTCAGGCGCTTTCAAAAACCGACTCATTCAAAGCCCGTTCCTTCTCATTCACCAAACGCTATATAGACGATCTTCTCGCTGTGGATAATCGCTATATAAATGACGCAGTCAAGGATATATATCCACCTTCACTGGATTTGAAGGAAACTACAGATAGATCTATCATATTTAGATCTCTATCTCTTTAAAAATGAAGCGGGCATTCTCTCTCGTCGTCTTTATGACAAAAGAGATGATTACAATTTCGACATCGTAAACTATCCCTTTCTGGACAGTAATATTCCAGTGGGACCTGCATATGGCGTATACATATCTCGCATATTAGCATTTGCTAGATCCTGTGTTAAATGTGACGATTTTAATCAACGTCACAAAGCATTGTTGCAGAAACTTATAAAACAGGGCTATTCCATCAAGCGCCTCCACTCAAAGTTTCTCAAATCTGGCGATACATATCGCATGCTGATAGCAAAATACGAACGTAGCGTGCAAGATCTATGGCGCTACGTTTCGTAACTTGTGTCTAACTCCTCTTAACCCGGGGCTAGGGGCCGTATGAACCCATGTACTTCAAGATCCTCATGGTACTCATATGAACAGGCACAATCAAAGCGTGACTGAGATACATCATTCTTTAGATGACGATTTTACTACGAATATTATGGATTAAGAATACTGATCAGCGATACGGATTTGATATTTTTTGAACATCATGATGTCTTGCCGGCATCATTGAAAACTGTTGACCGCTTCTCTCTTGCAGGACACTAGCCTATGTTTATGTATACTATGATTGTCTTTTTGAATTTGGTGCTAATACTGTTATATGGAATATGGAATAGGTCTTTGGATTATAGACGCGGATATTCTCTAATTACAAGCGTCTAGTCCGTCATTCATAATCCAGCCGTCGTCCATTAGAGAATATCCGCGTGCATAATCCAAAGACCTATTCCATTTTCCACATAACAGTATTAGCACCAAATTCAAAAAGACAATCATAGTATACATAAACATAGGCTTGTTTCCTGCAAGAGAGAAGCGTCAACAGTTTTCAATGATGCCGGCAAGACATCATGATGTTCCAAAAATATCAAATCCGTATCGCTGATCAGTATTCTTAATCCATAATATTCGTTATAGAGTCGTCATCTAAAAAAGATGTATCTCAGTCACGCTTTGATTGTGACTGTTCATATGAGTACCATGAGGATCTTGAAGTACATGGGTTCATACGGCCCTTAGCCCCGGGTTAAGCGGAATTAGACACAAGTTACGAAACGTAGCGCCATAGATCTTGCACGCTACGTTCGTATTTTGCTATCAACATGCGATATGTATCGCCAAATTTGAGAAACTTTGAGTGGAGGCGCTTGGTGGAATAGCCCTGTTTTATAAGTTTCTGCAACAATGTTTTGTGACGTTGATTAAAATCATCACATGGACGACGGCTGGATTATGAATGACGCTTGTAATGAAGTCGACGACAGAGAAGGCCCGCTTCATTTTTATAGAGATACAGGTCTAAATATGATGTGCCGGTAGGGCATCTGTGATGATGAATATATATCCTTGACTGCGTCATTTATATAGCGATTATCCACAGCGATGAGATCGTCTGTATAAATTCTGGTGAATGAGAAGGAACGGGCTTTGAATTTATCGGTTTTTGAAAGTGCCTGCATATAGTCATATTCATAAGAGAATAGATATATGTCAGCCAACAGTGGTGCACAATTAGTACCCATTGAAATACCTATATGCTGTTGATATATTGTGTTGCCAAATTTCACATAGATATTTTTAATGAGAAATTCAAGCAACTCTATAAACAAAGAAACATCCCATGAATGATATCCCCTGTATGTAGTAGAGCTAAAGAATGCTTTATGGCTTCTGTCATTAATATATTTGCGATCAGTTTTCTTGAGACAGATACTATTAATGAACTTAGACGATCAATAAGATCTTGATGAGGGATTGTAGCATACAGAATCGAGAAATCCCATGTGCATGTACATGTCTGTACGGTATGTGACCTTTAGCATCAAGTTCTTCCGTAAGACATTTTGAGTTTTTCAATGTCCACATACATTCAACGCCAGAGTTTTTAGAGATAGTGGCACAATACCTTTTTACCTAATCTATAAAGGTCTGCAAACGGGATCTAGATCTATTTTTTTGTGTGCAAACTATGTACTTTTTGACTCTAGTCATGTTGTGACAGCCAATGAAATCGCTTCTGTACCTTGATTCGCAACTCAGACCTGTTTGCCCCCCCCTCCCCCCCCCAGAAAACAGTGACATCATATACAGGAATATGTTAATTTACCTCGCGGTTATAAAAAATTTAGGGGGCCAATTTGTTTTTCATTTGTCAGACAATTTTTGTTTTTACCCAAGTCCGATTTAAGATTCCATAAAACTTTCGGTCTGCATGGTAAAGCTCCATTTGCAAGTGAAAATTCTTTTCGTATAAAACCACCAGATACCAAATCCGGGCATTACCGTCTATCTGAACCAGATATCATCATATTGTAAGATGATTACACCTGTGTTTTTGCATGAAGGTTTTAATGTCAATGCGTCGGTGTTTCAGCATGGTAGATTGTTGTTCCAGTAGCCGAAGTAAACAGTGTTCATCTTTACAGAAACACGTTGGTAGGTTATTTATATTTCCACAGCATATCCTGTTATTAACCAATAGCCCGAGAAATGTATCCTTCACAATATGTACGTAGTGGATATTAGAGTTATCGGCCTTGTTGTAACAGTCCCGGTATTGCGCAATCGACCCTGTATTGGTATATAAATATATTAACGACTCATTGACAATACTCAAAACTGACTTCAAGCGCCACTGGTTTTATATACAGAAATGACTATTTAGTATTTAATGAGTTAGACAATCCTGTGCGCGAACAATACATCATAGTTGTGCAGTTATATTGTGCACTTTTGGTTACAAGCATGAAATTTGGCACATAGCTATTTTGAATGATCCTCTTTCGGAACACAGCCTCTCTATCCTCATTCTCGCAAGCCAGGGCCTTGCTTCGCTGGTATTGATGTTCCCGTTCTCTTCCGCACTCAGAATCCCTTTAGATTAGCATTAATCATTCCCGTAAATTCAATACTTATGTGTATCAGCAGGCAATGGGCAGAAACATGTTGCATTTGACATCATTTTCTCAAGTCAGAACCCATTTCTGCTAGAATTTACTGGTTCTATACTTCACAATTTACGTTACTTTGTCAATCAGTTTTACGAATGGAATTACGTCATATATTAGCAGATACTGACCATAAAAGCGATCTATTTGACCTCGTTCTCAAAAGCTAGGGCCTTGATTTCCTGGAGAGGTTTTTGAGTTTGATTTTGATACTTAGATACCTTTCATATTGACTTTAACTTGGCAGTCATTTTCGTAAATGCAATAATTTGATGCACCTAAAGATAATAACGAGAACAGTGATCCATTCGACATCATTCTCTTATACACAGACCTTGTTTAGTGAACTAGCCTTGAAATTTCGCACTTAAATCACCTTCGGAATGACTTAGTGGCAAACATATTCGCGAATTACGTATAGGGAGATATCCATAGATACTGACTAGA
>JAVTVY010028896.1:0-121930 GCA_036873755.1 Hanleya hanleyi
CAGACCAAGGTGTTCTCTGTGCCAGCAGGTACGATGATGGCCAATCGTGAAAATTTATTTCTAGGGGATCTCCCTAAACGTCTTACCCTGGCGTGTGTGACCAACACCAGTTTCAATGGACAGTGGGGTGAGAATCCGTTCCACTTTCAACATTTCAACCTCAACTTTTTGGCACTGCACGTGGCCGGCCATCAAATTCCAGCCCGCCCGTTACAACCCGATTTTGGTAACCAACACTATGTGCGGAGCTACCTGAACCTGTTTACAGCCACAGGACAAAACAATCAGGACGAAGGAAATACCATCAGTCGACGAGACTTTAGCCGTGGGTACACTTTGTTCGCCTTCGACCTCACCCCCACCTTGGAACACGATCATCAACTGGCCTTGCTCAAGAAATGAAACCTACGGTTGGAACTGCGTTTCTCGGTCTCTCTAGCCCAGACCATTAACGTGATTTGCTACGCCGAGTTTGATAACGTCATCAGCGTGGATCAGCAAAGAAACGTCCTGTGTGGCTACGCCAGCTAGAGTCATGGATACAGAGCAGCTGATGGCCATACTCCAGCGAGATCCTCGGGTACCCTTTCGAGGTGTGTTTCCACGCAATGTGTTTCCCACCCACTCCACCACCCCAGCAGCCTACATCCTGAATACAGACCCTGGTACTCGAACCGGTGAACATTGGGTGGCTGTGTACGTGGACACCCTGGGCCAAGGCGAATACTTTGATTCCTACGGACTTGCACCCCTGCATTCTGATTTGGTGAAGTTCATGGACGTATCTACTACAGTGTGGCGTTGGAATACTAAAAGATTACAAGGACCCTTGAGTGGTGTATGCGGACAGTACTGTGTGTTTTATCTCACTCACAGGAGTAGAGGACATTCTATGCAAACGATCCTACAAATGTTTGATGATTATTGTCAAGCCGAAGACCGTGATGTACTCGTCTATGACTGGACTGCCTCTCGTTTTAATGTGCATGCCCCATTTCTCTGGTTAACTTAATTGATTCAATGCACTGCGCAGTACTATTGTTTTTTGTTATGACGTTGTTGTTCTGACGTTCATTGATGTTCAATAAAAAAAGATTCATGAAAACACAAATGATGGTTTTGACTTTTTTTATTCAGGTGAACAAGAAGGGTTAGACTTTGTACGATAGAATACAGGTGGTATGTAAAACTGTCAGAGCGTCGGATTCGAACCTACGTTCTGCATTTCGCAGACCAGCACTGTTAACTGGCGCCTTAGACCACTCGGCCATCCTGACTTTACAGTTTTTAACTCGTGTATCAAAAGTCATAGTTCGAAATTTTCACAAGTCCAGGTAAGTGGTACTGATGCCATCGGGAAGGACTTTCCGTTTCGGGTAAAAGAAAGTAAAGGCGTCTCGTTGCTGGATGTACGTCCGCATCTGGTGGTCCACCACCCGAAATCCTCTGTTAGTCCCACTCGCACTGGCCTGGCTTTGCAGCACGTTCAGGTACAAGGCTTTGTCGATGTTGGGATCGCGCCGGTTCACCCCTTTGCAGCTAAACTTATTTTCGTCTCCACCGTAACAATAATACGTCTTCGAGGAGAGAGCAATCATGGCATCCCCACTCCACTCCAGCTTGAAGAGGCCCGGCGTACGCTTGTCGTACTGGTAATGGTCACGTCGAGGTAGCCACTGATCCCGTTCCACCTCATACTGTGCACGTAACTCGGGTTTGACCAGGGACTCCCATTCTGCATTAGACACGGCCATGTAGGCCGAGTCTGTATCCATCTCCATGAGTTGCCAGTCTGATGGATTAAAATACACACCCATGAAATCATACAGAAACTGGAGCATCCTCAGCTTGGCCACCTGGTATACCATACATCCAATCTGGAGGGGGAGGTTGTAACGGATAGTCTTTTTGCCTAAAGTGATTTCATACGTGTCGTCATCGATGACCTCCACGGAGCGAAACAGCGGAGAATTCACTTTTTTGGGGGCTTGTGGGGTAATACAGATGTTCACGTTCACGTGCTTATCCTGGTTCGTGACCGTTTTGCCATAATAGCCATTGGCCGTCAATTTCCACGATTCACCGATGATGGCCTTACTCGGGTCTTGATCACCTTGACGACGGGCAGACGTCACGATGTCGGCATTCTCCGCAAAACAGGCGTTGGGTACGTACTGTATCACTTGGTATACGCGTGTGACTTCCAGACCGTGGCTGATGTACCACTGTAGTAGCGGAGTGCCCAGCAAGATTTTCTCTGCCCACATACTGCCAATCAACATCCGTCGAGGTCGAGGCAAACACTCGTGTTGCTCAGCATAGGCCCCATGGTGTCTCCAATATCATCCCGACCCACCAGCGTGTTCTTAAAGATGGGAGGGCACTGGGCGAAGAGGGGCTTGAGAGTGTCGGGAACATGCAGATCACATTCGACAAAGCCGTAGAGGTCCCCGGAACGAATGGCGTCGAACATCTGTGGCAGACTCAGGAGTCGCCGACGACTGAGCGGGTACTCACGCTCTTTTAGGAAACGACGTAAATGTGGGAGGGCCTGGCACATGGTGTGAAATTCACACTCCCACATTTCGATGAGATGGTATCCTCTCTCTTTGACGTAATCGCCGTTCTCCTGCACTTCTTCCCGTAATTCTTCCGGTGTTTTTCCACGTCGTTCGTTGAAGCGTTCAGCGCTGAAATGGCATCCGTGGCCGTGCCAATAGCAGCCGTAAAACTGGAATACGGTCGGTGTTCTACCCACCAGGGCAAACCCATCGACGGGGAGTCGACGATCTCCTATGCGCTTCTCTGTGGCGTTGGTCTGATGGCGTATATAAATTCCCCGTCGATAGGCTTCCCAATCCAACCACTGGTCAGCCAGATGCTTGTAGGGAGTGCGTTGCGGTGTGAAATGCTGGCCTTCCGCCAACCAGCGTGTATAATGACCACTGGGCATAGGTTGGGCCAGAGACCACAGGTACAGGGCATTGGCATCGAATCCGATGATCTTAGCACAGGGTTTCCCACCGGGGAGAGTAGTGACGTCCTTCTCGTGATAACGGTGAAAAATAAGGCTAGGTCCGCCGACGATGTTCTGCTTTAGACAATCATGCATGTCCGCATCTTTTTGCTGTATCAGCGAGAAGTAGGTAGGACACTCTTGAAAAAGATGGCGAAGCGCCAGACCCGGTAAACTCAAACACTCCTTGAAGATGTCGACGTGCATCTCACGATGAAAGAGTTGAACCATTTTCTCGGCCGCTTCCAGGAAAGGAACCACATCTAAGTTATTATACCATATCAGGAAATCTCGCAAGGTCTGCATGTGTTGATCGTTCCATATCTGCTGTAGTTCCCGGTACGTGTCTTCCGGACATTCCACTTGCTTCAAATCGTCAAAGAATGCGTCCCGGGGTGGCAACTGTGTTTCCTCCAAACGGTCGAGCGTCGATATACACGTGTAAGGGAACCTCCCTTTGGTTTGTGCACAGTCACACGCCTTCACCCACTGATCATAGCTATAATTGGGAGCTAAGTAGTTCCGTACATCCAGGAAATGGAGTGATGTGGTAGTGAGGGCCATATGATTATTGATCTTCTTGATGACGGACTTGATGGTATTAGCCTGGGCCAAGTAAGGGTAGAGAAATTCCTTCACCATGTTCAAGTCATATCGCCCCGAGTTGAAACCGAGCACCGGTAACTGGCCTAGGTATTGTAGGAAGCGCGCTTTCAATTTCTCCGCATACGGTTTAGGTAAAGGCACATCCTGCGACTGCATGGGTTCCGGCTCCGACTCCGACTCCGACTCCGACTCTGACTCTTCATCGTCACTAAACGATACACCGGGTATAGGAATCCGATCGTCCAGTTGGTCCAGTACGTCCTGGAACTTGGACACCAACAATTCCGTACTGGCCGCACTGACTTCCTCTAAATACTCCATCATGCGGGTGATCAACTCATGGGAATCCCCGGTGGACACGAAACAGACCGGTGCAGCGTCATAGCCAGGTACGTTGCTGGAAATGCTCACACTGAGGGGAATATGGCGCTGCGTCCACTGCGTTTTCGCTGAGAAGATGTCCATGGGCTCCAACAGGGCCTCAAAATCGTAACACGCCCGGTAGGGAAAATAACGGTCCTCCTCCGGTATGATAAGACCCTCATCGGCCAGTTCTTCGAAAATAGTAGGCGTATTATGATACACACCACCAGGAAATTTTCGCTTCACACTGTTGTCACAACTCTTCTCGTGTCGATGTAAGTCGGTGGAACGTTCAAACACCCGATGGCATTGGGTACAACTGTAGGACTGGGCGTACAGGCTCATATCGTGGATCAGCGAAAAATGACTCACCCCATTGTCGTCGAAGACATTGATTTTCATCGTAGAAGCATACCGTTCTGTTGAGCGATGAACCAATTCAGCCACAAATGTATCCTCCTCGCATCGTAATCGGTATACAAAGATATTGATGTTAAACAGAGTTTCCGCGACATCCAAATACTTGAACGGGACTCCACGGAACTGCCGCTCATCCAAGTCTTGCTCCTCTAAATACTGTTCCCAATAGCCATTGGCCACTCTATCACAAGCCCGGGGATCACACTCATCCAGATGCACGGCCAAACACCGAAACAGACATTTCCGGTCTTTGTAGGGTCCATGTGCCCCTCCCGTTAATGCATACAGTCCGTTTCGATGAAGCAGCCAAGGTGGTAGTAGTACAGGAGCACCGATAGGATGATCTCTCATTTTCGTGACGAAAAATGTGACGTTGGTCACCATTTCCACAAGCCATTTGGTATTGGGGCGTTGCAACCGGGCCCATTCCAATGGGTCCAACGTAGTCAGTTGGTCGATGAGTGGCTCCAGAGAAATCGCATCCGTCACCGTGAACGGCTGGTCAAACACATAGGTATTATTGCTGGGGTAATAATACCGCAACTGGTCCGTCTCCTTGTGCCGTAAGATGTAACCGAATGTCATATTCAACTTGAACGCTGTCACCTGGTCTGTGAAAATGTTCTCGGCATAGGTAGACAGATACGTGAGGTCCTGCAGTCGAAAGTTATACAAGTCCAATAGACGACGGTCACGGTGAAAACAATGGCGTATGGTAGCCCAGTGACGTCGATAAATGTCACTCACACGCCCGTCTTCGGGCAAGACTTCAGCCGGAGGTGCTGCTGGGTCCCCTGGAAAATCTTCTCCACGTCTCATGCTGCAGTGAGGCCAGTAGCTCCTCTCGTCAGAACAGGCTGGTAGGCTGGTAGGCTGGTCAGGCAGGCTGGCTGGTCAGGCAGGCAGGTAGGTGAGAGAGCTCCGTTTGGCAGTCCAATGAATGCACCAAACCACTAAAAATCGCCCCTTTTATACGTTTTTTCGTGACATTCGGGTGTTTTCGGTATTCTCCATTTTCGGTATTCTCCATTTTCCCACAATGGCGTTCACCTTCGGGTCTTTCCGGTCAACGTATCCGCCATTTTCCCACAATGGCGGTCACCTTCGGGTCTTTCCGGTCAACGTATCCGCCATTTTCCCACAATGGCGGTCACCTTCGGGTCTTTCCGGTCAACGTATCCGCCATTTTCCCACAATGGCGGTCACCTTCGGGTCTTTCCGGTCAACGTATCCGCCATTTTCCCACAATGGCGGTCACAATGGCGGTCACCTTCGGGTCTTTCCGGTCAACGTATCCGCCATTTTCCCACAATGGCGGTCACCTTCGGGTCTTTCCGGTCAACGTATCCGCCATTTTCCCACAATGGCGGTCACCTTCGGGTCTTTCCGGTCAACGTATCCGCCATTTTCCCACAATGGCAGTCACCTTCGGATCTTTCCGGTCAACTCCGGTCACCTCCATTGTCCACCGCCATTACATCTTCACGGACAGCCTCTTCGGTATTCCCCACACACACCGCCATTACATCTCTCCGTACGCCATTGTGGGGAAAAACCCCAGTACATGACAGACACAGACAAGTCTAGACATGTCCAAAGGTCACGCCCCATTCACCCAAACCGGAAGTGACGTCATTTTTACATCCGGGTGAAATGTGCGTGGATTTACGCATTCCCTACTACTGCCGTAGTTCATTTATTCTGGGGACCCAGGTCTACGGTACCTTATATACTCTGGGAGATAACGCGGGAAGTTCATTTATTTGCTTTACTTCTAACCTGGTGGCCCCCTAACGGGTGGGCAGGATATTCTCATATATGTCTTTTTTCATTTATTGTGCATCTAACATCCCAAAATCCATAATCTATCATGTCCGTCCGAACTACGGACATTTGGTGATACGAATGGCTTTGTTTTCTCAATATTTCAACAACAAGTTTGAATCAGGTCGAATTCAAAGGAATGTTTTTACCCACTCGTCATAAGCCTCAATTTTCCGCGGAAAGCGTGGGAGGTCATTATATGACGTAACCAATACTGGCGACCAATGAACATTCAATTTTCTTACAACCGAAGTTCAAAATACTACAGAAATATCGCGTGAAACACAGGCGTGCCTTATAAGGACTATCAGGAATTTTACTAAAGGCAAATGATTGGCTACCAGATTTAGAAGCACAAGCTCCATTATATGTAACGGCTTGACCCAGAAAGAAAACCAAAGAAGAAAGCTGTTGCGCTCGTGGCGATAAGTTCATTTAGTTCGGCTTCCCCAATTCTGTTCTCTTGTTTCATTAAATAAATGTATCAACTTGGGTTACATTTCGTTGAATAAATATTACTGATGACGGGAGGTTTGCATCAGGAGTGTAAGAAGAACGAATATTCATAGAATGGCGCATCTGACAATTTAGCGGAGTACTTTATTTGCATATGAATAGACTTTCTGGATAAATCTGAAGGGATATATTAATTAATTATTATTGTTACCAGTGTTCGTAACTAACAGTCAACAGATATTTTGTTTGCATGGAAGTACAAATAAATCAACCCAACATCGCCACGAGGAGTTAACATAGGCGAGCCGCGATTTTGATAATTTTCAGTGATATGCAGTGTCACAGTCTCTCATAAAACTCCCATGATTCATTGCGTCACCTTTGGCGGTTTGACTCGGGACGCTGTAGTTGCATTCGCGGCTGTAGGAGTCGTTTCCTGACCTTCCAAAATTGTCTCCCCTGGCAGTTCGCCAGTTCCCGCTCGGAGGCAATGTTTTCAACTGGATGCGCTAAAACGGGTAACATGCCGTCGATGACACTGAATACATCATTGCATACTTCTAGTTTTCATCCACTTCTGGTTTGATATATGTTCATCAAAGTTCAGTCTAGAATCTAAAGTGATGCCCAACACTTTGACAGAGTCTTCACATGTAATGTTTACATCAGTAATGGTGAGAGAGTTCAATGTTGTACGAGTATTTTTTACCAATTCCAATGGCTTGAAATTTTTCAGGATGTGCCTCAAAACCATTGTAAGAAAACCAAAACTCAAACATCTTTGAGAAAGCAAGAAATTAAAAAACACATTTATCAAACATTTTGTTAGCAAACAAATTTGGGATGAAACTGATTTTGATTTAACTGAGGAAACAGCTGATGATTTGGAAATAAGGAAATTAGAATTGCAAAATCAGCTGGAATTAAAGAAATTAGAATTAGAATTAGAGAGAGAAAAATTAGAGAAAGAAAGAGACAGAGAATTAGAGAGAGAAATGTTAGAGAAAGAAAGAGAATTAGAGAGAGAAAAGTTAGAAAAAGAGGAAAGAGAGAAAGAAAGACAGTTTCAGTTAGAAATGAAGCATATGGAATTACAGTCGCAAACAAGTCCTCCAGCACATGCACCTGTACAATCACAATCAAAATTTGATGCGGCTCGTTTTCAGGAAAAAGGAGTTGATAAATATTTTCTGCATTTTGAGAAAATTGCTGAAATTTTAAACTGGCCAAAAGAAATCATTTGTCAATGCTGTTAAGCCAAGTTCATTCCAGTCTAGTCTCTTAGATACCAAATCCAGTTCTTTCTCAGGGTCTAAAACTTTTAACCCCAGTTACAAAGGTCAAAGGTCAAACACAAAGTCTCAGTCACCCACTTTTAACACTAAAAAATCTCCCGTTTGCAATTATTGTAAGAGGGAAGGCCATTTAATGGCTAATTGTTTTAAATTGAAAAGAAAACAACCAGATCAAGCCTTTCAAAAGCCCAGTAGTTTCCTCACTTCAAGATCTATACCCAAGCAGGTTAGTGATGTTCATAGTGTATATGACGTTAAGATGGCCAGGGACACTGTTCCTATTAGTTCTATCAAGGATAAGGTTGACAGTTTTTCAAATCCTGTTATAGAGATTTTTGAACCATTTATCCACAATGGTTTTGTGTCACTTTCAACTGATTTGTCTAATGCTACTCCTGTGAAGTGCTACTCCTGTGAAGATTTTGCGAGACACGGGTGCGTCTCAGTCTCTTTTGTTGACAGATACTTTCCCGTTTTCTGACTCTTCATCTGCAGGCAGTAATGTCCTGATTAAAGGGATAGGTTCTGTAAATTATACACCCGTTCCGCTCCATAACGTCCATCTGTCTTCCGACTTGGATTCTAGGCCTGTTACGGTGGGTATTTAAGGTAGTTTACAATTCGAGGGTGTTCAATTACTTCTTGGAAATGATCTTGCGGGAGATAAGGTCGGGGTTAACCCGATTGTAACTGACAAGCCTTGTTTGGATCAGATCCATTATCCAGTTGAAGACGAAATTCAAAGTTTGTATCCTGCTTGTGCAGTTACTAGAGCCATGATTAAATTGGCTGAGGAGTCTGAAAAGTCTCTTAAAGAGGACGTCATCGATGACGTTTGTTTGGCCGACACTTTCGTGTGTTTAAATGACGAGGCTGATAAGCCACATTTTGATAGCAAATTGGAATGTTCTAATGACAAAATTTCAAAATCGCAGCTGGTTAATGAACAGCATACTGACAAGGACATTTTCAAGTTTCTTGACAGGGCCGTAGATGAGTGTGATGTAACTCAAGAGCCTGTGTGTTACTTTTGTAAGAATGGTGTTCTTATGGGCAAACGGCGACCGCCAGATGTGTCACCTGATGATGAGTGGGCAGTTAAGTATCAGATTATAGTACCAAATTCATATCGTTCAGATATTCTCAGACTAGCCGATGAAACACCTCTTTCATGCCAGTTAGGTGTTAACAAAACATATTACAAAATTCTAAATCATTTCTATTGGCCAAATTTAAGAAAAAGAAGTTACGGTATTTTGTAGGTCATGCCACACATGTCAAATGGTAGGAAAGCCAAACCATACCAAAGGCCCCTCTACAACCAAACCCTGCATTTGAGGAAGCATTTAGTAGGGTGATTATAGATTGTGTTGGTCCATTACCAAAAACAAAGCCAGGCAATCAATACATGTTAACAGTAAGAATAACTAATCATGTAAATTCATTGAAGTCATGCTTCAACCAGGTTCCATATCGTTTGAATCCCATTAAACAAAACTAACTGAAAAAAGAGATTCAGTATTTATTGGACAATGACTTCATTGAACCAAGTAATAGTAACTGGAGTTCACCTTGTATCCTCGTTCCAAAGCCAGATGGCAGATACAAGATGTGCACGGACTACAGAAAGATGAACACATTGACCAAAACAGACACATTCCCTATTCCACGCATTGACGATTGTATTGATAAAGTGGGAAGTGCCAAGTTTATGTCAAAGTTTGATCTTCTGAAAGGATTTTGGCAAGTTCCACTCACAGATCATGCGAAGGAGATATCAGCATTCGTCACTCCGGAGGATCTGTTCCAATACAAAGTTAAGACATTTGGAATGAAAAATTCTCCAGCCACGTTCCAGCGTCTCATCAATCGTGTTACTTCTGGTTTGGAAGGATGTGAGACTTACATTGGTGACGTCATTGTCTACAGCGATACATGGGAAGATCATCTACAGAGAATTCGCGCACTGTTCAATCGGCTGAGTGACGCCAAGCTAACAGACAACCTTGGAAAAAGTGAATTTGGACATGCACGTGTGACATTCTTGGGTCATGTTGTAGGTCAGGGTCAGGTAAAACCTGTAGATGCTAAGGTTAGTGCTATCTCGCTATTTCAATGACCAACATATAAGAGACAGCTGGTGCGTTTCTTGGGTATGGCTGGTTACTACAGAAAATTTTGTCCAAATTTTTCTAATATTATTGAGCCTTTAAAAGGGCAAGTTTTGTTTGGACCGATGAATGTGAATCAGCTTTTGAAAACCTGAAAGCCATACTCAAGAGCGCGCCAGTTCTTTCAGTACCAGGTTTTGATTCACCTTTTAAACTGGCTGTAGATGCTAGTGATGTTGCTGCTGGTGCCGTTTTGTTACAAGAAGATATACATGGTGTAGATCACCCAATATGTTATTTTTCACGTAAATTTGACAAACATCAGAGAAATTATTCTACAATTGAGTTTGGCAATGATATTGGCTTTACAACATTTTGACGTTTATGTTACTTCTTCATCATTGCCAATTACTGTATTCAGTGATCACAATCCACTTGTTTTCATAAGTAAGATGAAAAACAAAAATCAAAGATTGTTGAGATGGAATTTGATATTACAAGAATACAATATCGAAATCAGACATATTAAGGGCAAGGACAATTTGATTGCTGATTGTTTGTCTCACATATAATGTACATATGTTTGTCAACATTTTTGTTGTTGTAATATAGATTTTTTTTTTGCAATAATGTTTTGAATTGTCGAGAAAGTTCCAAATTTGAAACTTTCTTTTTTTTAAGAGGGGGAGTGTCATGGTATTGTAGTCTATTATTAGACATTGTGGATGTTTCTGGAATATAGGGCTGGCGCAAGCTTGTTTACGTACTGTGGGTCAACCACTTAGAGCTTTCTGGAAGACTATTGTAAATTTTATCTAGGTCAGATGATGCGGTAATGCTGTGTATTCTAGAAGCTTCTTGATTGGCAGAATGATCTGGAATGCCGCATAGAGTATAAATAGCGCATCACTCAGTCATTCCGGAGGGAATTCAAACTGGCTTTTTATGTGGGTCTGTTATACTGTGTTACTATCTGGATTTACCTTTGCCTGTAACTACGGACTGCTGGATTATTTACTCCTGTGTATTAACTGTTGGCTGCTGCATAATCTACACTATTTGTTAAGGGCTATCGACAGACATACCCTTCCCTGAGCAAAACAAGTACTAAGAAGCCCCAATTCGCAAGAAGTTCTAGCAAATCTCCAGAGTAAATTCGTCATAGTCCCAGCAGACAAAGCTCCAAATAATATAATATTCATATGTAAACATTACTATTACCAGGTGCTGGTTGAAAAATTGAGTGTAAACATATCGTCATCAAAGACGTCTACTTACTCTCAAACTGCATTTACTATGGAAGATTTATTTAACAATCACAACACGTTTCTCGGGGAAAGAGCTAGTTTTCTTCCAACCAAACATAACGATATACCAAAAGTATACTGGGCTCCCAAAATGCATAAATCATAGATTCATAGCTGGCTGTAGAAGCTGCACCACCAAGCTTCTCTCAACCCTGCTGACGATGGCCCTTCAGGAAGTAAAAGCATTTTGGGAAAGGTATTGCGCTACTATTTCTAAAAACTCTGGCGTTGAATGTATGTGGATATTGAAAAACTCAAAATGTCTTACGGAAGAACTTGATGCTAAAGGCCACATACCGTACAGATATGTATCCACATGGGATTTCTCGACTCTCTATACTACAATCCCTCATCAGGACCTTATTGACCGTCTAAGTTCATTAATAATATCTGTGTTCAAGAAAACTGATCGTAGATATATTAATATCGGAAGCCATAAAGCATTCTTTAGCTCTACTACATACAATAGATATCATTCATGGGATGTTTCTTTGTTCATAGAGTTGCTTGCATTTCTCATTAAAAATATCTATGTGAAATTTGGCAACACAATATATCAACAGCATATAGGTATTCCAATGGATATTAATTGTGCACCCCTGTTGGCTGACCTATATCTGTTCTCTTATGAATATGACTATATGCAGGTGCTTTCAAAAACCGATCCATTCAAAGCCCATTCTTTCTCATTCACCAAACGCTATATAACGCTATAAATGACGCAGTGAAGGATATATATCCACTTTCACTGGATTTGAAGGAAACTACAGATAGCCCTACAGGCACATCATATTTAGACCTATATCTCTATAAAAATGAAGCGGGCCTTCTCTCTCGTCGACTGTATGACAAAAGAGATGATTACAATTTCGACATCGTAAACTATTCCTTTCTGGACAGTAATATTCCAGTGGGACCTGCATATGGCGTATACATATCTCGTTTAGTAGCAATTGCTAGATCCTGTGTTAAATGTGACGATTTTAATCAACGTCACAAAACACTGTTACAGAAACTTATAAAACAGGGCTACACCACCAAGCGCCTCCAGTCAAAGTTTCTCAAATTTGGCGATACATATCGCATGCTGATGCGAGCGTAGCGTGCAAGATCTATGGTGTTACGTTTCGTAACTTGTGTCTAATTCCGCATAACCCGGGGCTAGGGGCCGTATGAAGCCATGTACTTCAAGATCCTCATGGTGTTCATATGAACAGTCACAATCAAAGCGTGACTGAGATACATCATTCTCTAGATGACGACTTTACAACGAATATTATGGATTAAGAATACTGATCAGCGATACGAATTTTATATTTTTGGAACATCATGATGTCTCGTCGGCATCATTGAAAACTGTTGACCGCTTCTATCTTGCAGGAAACTAGCCTATGTTTATGTATACTATGATTGTTTTTTTGAATTTGGTGCTAATACTGTTATCTGGAATATGGAATAGGTCTTTGGATTATGGACGCGGATATTCTTTAATGGACGACGGCTGAATTATGGATGACGGACTGGAAGCTTGTAATTTAAACCTGTGTATGCCTGGATTCTGCTGGTGGACAAGTTGTCCCCGAGGCCGGGCCCCTGCACATCCCTGCACCTCATAATGAAGGAAGTAATAAAAGAAAATATTTGTAAGACAGATCCGAGGAACCTTAGTGCAGGTTCCTCGGCCGAGTCTCTAACAGTTCGAAATGCACTAAGACCTTTTTCAATCCAAAGGACAGATATATTTCTGACAGCAAAGCGTGGTCACGACATCAAACCTTGTAATATTGCGCTTGATGATTGTTTAGCACCGAATTCTACATGTAATAATTTCAAGATTTCTAAGTGTGGACACCGTGCATGTCTCACGTGTCCACTCTTTAATACTTCAGCTTCATTTAGTTCCGCGTTAACTGGTAATTCATATTCTGTTAACTCGTATGTTGATCTTAGTTGTTCTACTACAAACTGTATTTATTTAGTTTCCTGTAAGAAGTGTGGTCAACAGTATGTTGGCAAGACCACTCAAAGACTCCATCTTAGGGTGAACGGTCACAGAAAATCCGTTAGGAAAAAGCAATTGCTTATAGGTAAGCATTTTTCTGGACCCGACCATGGCTGGGATAACTTTAGTATTCAGCTCATAGACGTCGTCTATCCATCTACTGAGGATTCCCCCTTTGGTTTCGAGAGAAAAATCCGAGAGCGGGAATTATTCTGGATGCTAGAACCTGGGTCAGTGTTTCCGTATGGTTTAAATGATAATGTCAGTGGGTACGGCAATGTTACAAACCGCCGTTCAAATATATCCAATATTACCCAACTATTTAAACCCCATCAACGGAGACATCGCAGCCATGGTTGGAGAAAGTCACAAAACACTGTTGCAGAAACTTATACAGGGCTACACCACCAAGCGCCTCCACTCAAAGTTTCTCAAATTTGGCGATACATATCGCATGCTGATAGCAAAATACGAGCGTAGAGTGCAAGATCTATGGCGTTACGTTTCGTAACTTGTGTCTAATTCCGCTTAACCCGAGGCTAGGGGTCATATGAACCCATGTACTTCAAGATCCTCATGGTGTTCATATGAACAGTCACAATCAAAGCGTGACTGAGATACATCATTCTCTAGATGACGACTTTACAAAGATTATTATGGATTAAGAATACTGATCAGCGATACGGATTTTATATTTTTTGAATATCATGATGTCTTGTCGGAATCATTGAAAACTGTTGACGCTTCTCTCTTGCAGGAAACTAGCCTATGTTTATGTATACTATGATTGTTTTTATGAATTTGGTGCTAATACTGTTATCTGGAATATGGAATAGGTCTTTGGATTATGGACGCGAATATTCATTAATGGACGACGGCTGAATTATGGATGACGGACTGGACGCTTGTAATCGGATATTGGACATTTATTGGGACTGTGTGCAATTGAGCAGTGTTGGATTATCATTATTCAGAAGAGTGATTTGTGCGCGGCAAGGACTGTGAAGTTTACACCGGTTCTCTTTCTTACGGCAAAAGGGAGATTTCTCTAGCCACCCTGTTGCCGTGGAGTCCTTGTTCGTGATATCGCGGCATTTGATTGGCTGGAAGTGTTGTCATCAGATGCCACACGACAAGTAAATGCGTTCCTTTAAACTTATCCATCTTTTCGTTGTTGTTTCAGCCATCTCGGATCGGTAACAAATTTGGCGAGCTTGCCAAGATTCCGTGAGAGAAGATAGCCTGCTTAGAGATCTAGTCTGCTCCCTATCCTATTGTGAACTTGAGACCTGTTACCGAGATGTCTACATCCGAGAATCAAGATAAATCTCCGCGAACGAGTGTGCAACCCAGGGAAGGACCCCACCACGTGTGTCAACATTCGGTCAGTCATCCGTTCCATTTCCGGGATGGGCTCTCCGAAAGTCCTTCAGGTTACTGGGCCAAGTTAATTCAGCGGTTGGAATCAGCCTGTCGAATGTAGCTCATCAGATGGACAATGCTACGCTGTACGGTTGTAAACTGAGGCGCAGACAACAAGGGAAACGAACGAGGGGCAGCAAGGATGAACTAATGCATGCCCCTGAACTTCCCAAGTCCCTAGTGATCCAGTGTATCTCATGTTGTCAAGAAGTATCCGATGAGACATTGACATAAGGGTTGCCAGTCTCTCGTTTATTGCTCAAAAAACTGTCAAATGAAACATGGACAGATCCATGACGACATCTTTGTACCGGTAACTATACAATATACATAGGGTAAACAGTTCTCGTTAGGAAAACCATTCGTCCCTTACCCTCAGAAAGATGACATGATCAGACTGATTGGACCACAATGCAAAATGCTTTGTTCAATGAATGGGGTTACTTCAGAAATATTATGGGACACTGTTTCACAAATATGTTTGCTTCCTATATGGTGGGCCGAAGAGAATGTGCCTCGTTACGAAATAAAACTCATTTCTGATCTTTTAGGTGGACAGAACCTTAACATCACAGCAGCGAATGGAGTTCCTATACCCTTTGAAGGATGATCACCAGTCGAATTCAAACTCCTTGGAAAAAGTTTCCAAGTACCCTTCCTACTGACGAACGTGAACTGTAGTAAGCCAATTGTTAGGTACAATGTGATTGGCCGATATCTGGATACTGTAGGTGATTAGGAGGAGGCCAAAGTTAATATACAAGCGTCTAGTCCGTCATTCATAATTCAGCCGTGATCCATTAAAGAATATCCGCGTCCATAATCCAAAGACCTATTCCATATCCACATAACAGTATTAGCACCAAATTATACATAAACATAGGCTAGTTTCCTGCAAGAGAGAAGGGGTCAACAGTTTTCAATGATGCCGACAAGACATCATGATGTTCCAAAAATATAAAATCCGTATCGCTGATCAGTATTCTTAATCCATAATAATCGTTCTAAAGTCGTTATGTAGAGAATGGTGTATCTCAGTCACGCTTTGATTGTGGCTGTTCATATGAGCACCATGAGGATCTTGAAGTACATGGGTTCATACGGCCCCTAGCCCCGGGTTAAGCGGAATTAGACACAAGTTACGAAACGTAACGCCATAGATCTTGCACGCTACGTTCGACCCAGACTGTTCTCCCCACAAAAACCGAAACTACCCTTTTAGCAGTGGTAAAACTGGTGTCGGCTAAATATAGCGATGAATGAGCTTTGTCTCCACAGACCGAAAGGGGATCCGTGTACCAAGTGGTCAGACCGTCTGTGTAAAATGCATGATTAGGAAACAACTGAATGGAAGCCATGATGCTGTATTTGAACCTAATGTCGAACAGACTTGGTCAGATTGACTTGTGGTACACAATTCGCTTGTCGCATTGAAAAGGGGTAGCCGAGGTCCAGTTGAAGTCATGGTCAGTAATATCACCTCCCAGGACCTACCCATCCGTAGTAAAACAGTATTTGGTTCACTGTACGGATCTGTGATCCCTTTGAAAGGCGACTCAATTAAGCGGTGCAAGAGCATGTCAAATAAACCAGTGAGGAACAGGGACACTGACCAGCTCTGGCACCCCACTGTCGACTTAAGCCAGAGTAACTTAACGGAACAGCAAAAACAGCAGGTCACTCAGATGTTGTATGGGGAGTCCAGGGTATTCTCTTTGGATGAGGGTGATGTCGTTTGTGCGCCGGATTTGGAATAAAACTTTTTGACGACAAACCAGTTCATCAGAATTATGTATCAATCCCCAGACCCAATCTCAGAGTTAAAAGACTACCTGACTGATTTGATTGAAAGGGGGTGGATTAAGAAAAGCCATTCACCCTACTGTAGCCCAATGGTATGGGTCCGGAAACGTGACGGTTCATTACCGTCGACTGAATGCAAAAACGGTTTAAAATCGCCATCCAATCCCACGGATCCAAGACGCGCTAGATGGACTTGGGGGTAAGACTTGGTTTACCCTTCTTGATCAAGGTAGCGCGTATCACCAAGGCTTTGTGAGAGAGGAATGTCATCAGTATACTGCTTTTACAACGCTATGGGCCCAATATGAATGGGGGAGAAGTCCGTTTGGCCTTACAGGTGCCCCGGGGGCATTCCAAGGATTTATGGATGAGATCTCAGAAGACCTACGCGATAAGGTGTGTATCCCGTATCTTGACGACATTCTGATTTATGATGACATCTTCAAGGGGCATCTGGCTCATACACGCCTCGCCTGCAACGGATGCAATCTAAAGGAATAAAGCTAAAACCTCGAAAATGCGAACTTTTCCGTAGTGAAACGAAGTACTTGAGTCACATCATCTTCATGGACGGTTACAGGATGGATTCTGTGGAAAAATAACCAGTGAAACAGATAAAGGACAAAAAACCTCGGACTGTTGGTGAACTGAGAAAAATGCTAGGGTTCATTGGGTACTATAGAAAGTATCTTAAGTACTTCCCTCGCATAGCTAGCCACCTGTATGAGCTGATGAAGAGGGATGAGTCTGTTAGCCCAAAACACAAACGTTGCTCTTCTCAAGCACCATCATCACAACCGATCATATGGACTGAAAGCACTCGCAGGTCCTTGGTGAGCTGGTTGATGATCTCTTATCAGACAAAGTCATCGCCTACCCAGATTTCGCAAAGAAACCATGTACACCATGTACATGCTTCGCAGACGGGACTGAGTGCAGGCTAGGTGTGATCGGGTTTGGTTCGAGAGCATTGATCCCCTCGGAAAGGAATTACGGCACTCATCCAGGGAAGCTCGAACTCCTAGATTTAAAGTGGGAATTTGTGACCGGTTTAGGAACTATGCCTTTTATGTCCAAGATTTTGTTGTTTACAGGGACAACAATCCGTTAACCTATGTTTCAACGACGTCAAAACTTGACAGTACCCGCCACCGATGGGTCTCCGAATTGACGGATTTCCAGTTAACCATCAAGTACCGACCGAGACGAAAGAATGTTGACTTTTATCGAGAATTTCGTCAGATATACAGAACATGGTGTGTGAGTGTACCGAATCGATGACACCGGACGTTCTGGCAGCTACTTATCAGGCAGCAAAAGACATGACCACTGAAGGGAATGTTCTGGTAGGCTCAGTGTCTGACGAGTCCTCGTTGTCTGATGAGATGAGCGATCCTGTCATAGACAATTCTCTTCCAGTTTTCTCACCAAGAGACATTGTGAAAGCCCACGAACGGGATTAAGTTATCCGGGTAGTTCTGGAGCTTGTACGGAAGGGAAAATGTAATACCTATCAACAGCTGAGACAGGTAAACAAGAAGAATCCCCTACGGAAGTAACTGAGAAAATTACAGCTTAATGATGACGGAGCGCTGATCAGGAAGTGTTCCCTTCCAGGTGGTGAGAGCCGTACCCAACTGATTCTCCCACAAGAGTTTCTCCATCTGGTCCTGGCAGAGCTCCACAGCAACATTGGACATCTCGGAATAGACAGAGTGCTCGCGTTTAGTACGAGACTGTTTCTTCTGTTCAGGCATGAGTATGGATCTTCGACAACATACTCAGCACAGCTGCACCTACTCGATGGACAAGCAACCAAGCCTACCTTCACGAGCTCCGCTAAAACAGATCACTTGAGTTTGAGTTAGTATCCATTGACTTATTGCATTTAGTTTTCTGCAAGGGGAAGTTTGAATACCTTCTCGTCATAGTGGACCATTTTACCAGGTTTGCCCAGGTATATCCCACCAGAAACAAAGCAGAGAAAACCGTAGCGGAAAAGATTTTCAATGACTTCATACCCCGATTTGGATTTCCGGCCAGATTACACCATGACCAGGGCCGAGAATTTGAAAATGAGCTTCTCCATCACCTTCAGAGACAATCTGCTTCCCGGACAACTCCCTACCACCCACAAGGGAATGGGCAGGTCGAGCGTATGAACCCTACCATTATACAGATGCTGAAAACACTGCCCAACCCATATGAACCGTATGAACCCATGTACTACAAGATCCTCGTGGTGCTCATATGAACAGTCACAAAGCGTGACTGAGATACATCATTCTCTAGATGACGACTTTACAACGATTATTATGGATTAAGAATACTGATTAGCGATACGGACTTTATATTTTTGGAACATCATGATGTCTTGTCGGCATCATTGAAAACTGTTGACCGCTTCTCTCTTGCAGGAAACTAGCCTATGTTTATGTATACTATGATTGTATTTTTGAATTTGGTGCTAATACTGTTATATGGAATATGGAATAGGTCTTTGAATTATAGACGCGTATATTCTTTAATGGACGACGGCTGAATTATGAATGACGGACTAGACGCTTGTAATCAACAAGGGTCAACCTTTTGCCATTCAAAGGTATGTGGAACAGTGGAGAACGAGCATGGAACAGGCCTATAACATAGCATCACAGAATCCCGAAAAGTCAGCTTCAAAGGGGAAAACGGAATATGACAAGAAAGTGAGAAGTAGTATATTGATGCCAAATGATCGCATTTTAGTGCGCTAGTTGTCACACAGAGGTGAAACCGGAAAGCTTCGTTCTTTCTGAGAGGAAAAGGTTTACGTGGCCGTGAGAAGATTGGATGATGGCCCCGTGTATGATTTTCGTACGGAAGACGGAATGTGTCGTAAACGGAGTATCCATCGAAATCTGCTACTCCCTTGTTACGGGTTACCATTGGAGATTTCGGAACCACGTGAGGGGAAACCATCCCAGGTGAAGAGGAAATGGTTCGTGGTATCGCGAAATCTGGCTGACTGGAGGTGTTGTCAGCAGTAAATGCATTCCTTTAAACTTATCCATCTCTTTGTTGTTGTTTCAGCCATCTCGGACGGGTAAGATATATATGCTCAGTGACGAGCTATACGCCATACTTAATATCATTTCTTAATTATAGAAGCCAGTTGCGCACATTGCAACACCGGGAGAGAAGGTTAGTCATCACAGAGACAATCCACGGGTGTAATACCTATGGGCCGTCATAGCTCAGTCGGTAGAGCATCGGCGCGTTGAGCCGGGGTCGTGCGTTCGAATTCCGCTGACGACCAATTTCTTCTTTCTCTCTCAAAAATTATTTCATATGTGTATATGCTCAGTGGCGGGCAATACGCCATACCAAATATCATTTCTGATTTAGGACTCCACGTGTTCACCCATGACGCCGCCAGGTATTCCTGAGTGCCGTCCACCCTTCACAGAAACAGATCACGGGTATAGCCCTTCCGTCTTTAGTAGTTGCCAAACCTTCCAGAAAACCCTCTAAGAGTATTGCACCGAATGCTTCGTGGAGCACCCCGCGGTTTTTCCCCAGCGAAATGTTTCCCGTGCAGCACCCAGTGAATGACATGTACGCCGTCATTGATCCGATATCCGACAGTGTTCTCATTGCCTCCATCCTCTCCATTGCCTTAACAGTTTGCGCTTAATCGGCCTCTCCTATCTACCTAGTTACAGCGAAGCCATCTTTATTGTTTGGTCGAGAGCGTTACGACTCAATATGGCCTGTTGCGCCATAAGAAGAAGGCAGCACAACCAGTTCGGCAACATTCCCACAGAGCATGCTCCATTTCACAGGCTCACTCCTCTTTACACCTGCCCGCAAATAGCGGAAGATGACCTTTACGACGTGACTATGACGTATAGCAGAAAACTCATATACCCACGGTCCAGTTTTAATCCAGCCGAACATCTCCTACAGTTTCGCACATGAGCGAACTACTATTCATATGCTCTGCTCATCCAAACGGGGGAAATGATCTCTATTCTATTCGTTTTTTTCTATTTAACGCTAGGTCAACAGAGATATTATGCAGAATTAAAAAGTAATCGGAATGGTCGACGAACATCTCTTTTACTATATATGACGTCACTTCCAGCGGTGTGCTGCTCGGGCCGGAATGCTGTTCGAGGGTGTAGTCCACACCTAAATGATGTGTGGCTAAAACAGGCATGGGTTCGGGTTTTCGTCCATAAATAGATGTAAAATTTTTAACAAAAAGCTGTTTTAAAACGGCGGAAAAACATGATGTCGACCTACTCGTTTGTTGTAAAATGTTATCTCCATAAATGAATCATCATTTCCGCTCCCCGAAAAAGTGCGGATTTTGGCCTGCCAGATTTTCAATTCCGGTCAAGATTAACTCTGTAGTGGCGCGTAGGTGCGATCAACAAGCAATTGTTACATCCTCGTTTGGAAAAATGGTGACGTCCAACAGGGTGTTACTACAGATGTCAGTTAGTAGAAAGAATTACCATGCTTTCAAAAACGGCCGACCTTCCTTATTATGAAATTAGGGAGGGGGCACTTTGTGCGAAACTGTGGCAAGTGTGGACTGCACCCCAAAGTCTGACTGAGGTGGTCGAGGATAGTTCCCATGGCCCACAATCAAGTGGCCTGTTATTTGTTATTTGTTGGACTTAGAATTTTTCCAGCAATTTCCACATGTTGTTGGGGCACTGTATTTATCCGTCCAACAATTTACGAGCTAGAAAAAAACCTGTCCGAAAATAACGAACTGGCACCGACGGGGATCGAACCCGCCATTCTTTGCTCCATAGTCAGGCATCTTACCCCTGAGCCACGGAAGCAGCTGAAAGCAACCGTTGGATTTTTTTTTATATACCTAACACAAACCTAACCCTAACCCTAACCCCAAAACCCTAAGCCTAACCCTAACCCGTAACCAGTAATACTGATTTAACGCTAATTAGCGCAAATTTGCATCCTAATTAGACGTAATCACGCTTAAGAGCATTCAGTCACGTGATTTCATGGACTAAAGTCACGTGATTCATGGCCGAAAGTCACGTGATTTCATGACGTAGGCTACTTGATTTTGGGCCATGGGAACTATCCTTTACCGACTGGGTCGGTTGCCAAATTATACGGTAACCCCAATGCCAAAACGTAAACCTCATTCACCATCGCCCATCACGCGCCGCTGGATACGGTTTTGGTCCATGTCAACATCTTGGATCCATTGAAATGGGTTGGGGCGCCCAATGAAGCGTTGAGGTGACTATACCAACGTCACCTCATTCCAAACGGATCTGACAGGTCATCCTATCGGTGCCTTCATATACCTGCGAGTCTGGTTCACAACCAGGCAAGGGATGGACGCCTTAGTCGGCGGGATACCAACAGCTAGTGGGGCGATATGTACAATCCCAGGTGGACTTCCTTGGCATTCAGATAACTCGGCCCTCAAGCTTTCCCATAATAATAATCCATTAATCCTTCACATTCAATCTAATTGCGGAACACAGGGAACATTATTCGTACACTATTCACAGAGGGTTTCGTTATTTTTCACAATAATATTTCACAAATTCGTTATTTATCGAAAAGAAAGATGAAAGTGATCATTAAAATTCGGTAAACCGGTACCGGTAAGGCCTCATAAAAAAAATGCCTTGTTTCCCATCACTAACTTTTCAAAAAGTCGGACGGGCGGTCCTTTTTTATTTTTTATTTTCGGAAGGGCATAGGAATGGTTCAGTTCATTCGAGAATCCACTGATATTAAGATAGTGATAGTCTAATTTGGTCCTAAAATGGTATACAATTCATTTTAAAGTTTCATCTTGTACACGGTCTTGCTAAAGATTGAATAAATCGGCAGAAATCCCATGGCACTTGTATTTCCTCCTGCATACTGCTATATGTGAGGTCATCTCATTCTGATTTCCTTGTCGCAAACTCTTCATTCCTATGCAGGTAGACAGAACTCGAAAGATGGTATTGATAAAATCTGAATCATTGTGATTTGAAAGGGGAAAACTGTGGGGTTTTTATTCCAGCAGGAAACATATAAGCTGAGCTATTCTCACGAAATGGAGAACATGACGATCATGAATATTACCTTGGGCAGTCATACCACAAAGTTCACTAGGCATGAAACTATATATCACTGGGGAATAGAACAACGTAAGTTCTTCACCGGAAAATAAATATCAACTATACATTTATACAGTGACAATGCTGCAGATGTTGTGTTCCTGTGTTACTACTATATATTTATATACGACTAGAAATTTATACACAAACAGAACGAAAATGAGATTACAACCATAAAATTGCAAACAGCGCAACAATATCACGGACATGTCGCCTTGATTACAGCAAAGATACTTGTCAATGAAAGACCTTCAACGAGGTCCAATTACAGAACAAAAAGTAACAGAATTATTATCACAGTCTTGGAAAGGACGACTAGATAATCATCTTCAGTATCTCCACACACAAAACAGTCAAGTAAGAAGTCTCGATCCAGGACAGTATCTAATAACCATGACATCCAAAGGCGCACAGAAGAAACATCACGTTGCTGGCAAGGCCCGGGTAATCACATAAGGTAAGACTGTCGCGTATAAAATCTTGACATCACCCCAGCTCCTCTGCCACAACAAGCATTCGTAGCGCGCCACAACAGTCGCTGGTGCAAACCAGAGTCAGTTCAGCCTCTTTTTCATACCAAAAGAAACACCAACAGGGCAGGTGAGAAAAAAATAAAAAATAAATCGGGGCGGGCGGAAAAATCGGGGCGGGCGGTGATCGGAAACAAGGCATTTTTTATGGGGCCTAATATAATGTTTGATAGCTTGGACTCCTTAATGATCCAGCATCGAATCCGTCCTTTTCACATTAATCCTTGGACAATATGCTCTCTAGTGGCGGTGACAGGTACACAGTACGTGGACCATCGCGTGAGCTCCGGTTCGTTCTCGTGATCTCTCGCCTATGGTTATAACATGTAGCGAGTTTTTCAACTAATGATAACTGGTGTAAATATTTATGGATCAATTTCCTACTATTCCAAGAAAGGGTCAGTAAGCTTACATTTATGATAATTTTGGCAACTTCAGGTCGAAAATAGTCCAGTTAGCATCGACTGAAAATATATATGAGAAAGACGGCGTATGATCAAATATGTCAACATGACATGGTCTCTATAGCTTTCGTGCAATATAACACACTGGTAAGTGTTGCTAACATCGGTGAATTTCACATTGTTATGCTATGAAGGAATATAGAATCGGAAAGATAAATGATTGTTGTAGAGTTCTCCGGCCGGAGTTTGAACCACCAACCTCTCAATTAATAAACCTAGTCCAGCGCCATACCAAACTGAAATTCCCGACAGCGACATGCACTGGTCCTAACACATGATACACAGGTATGCTATAAGGCACGGCTGAAGAAGGGATTCTTTCAACATGCAGGCTCTCAATAGCTAAATAATATATAGCCCATACTCGTGAGGGCTATATATTATTTAGCTAGCTCTCAAAGGCTATCTTTTCTTTCAAACTATATTTTCCCTTTATCACGGACACCCATTATGCGTTATTCAGCTACTCGCATTACAATTTTTATTTATTTATTTATTTATTTTGTTTTCTGAGAGATACATTGTGTATGACTGACATTCATAAAATTCATTCGTGACAATGAATTTTATGAATGTCAGACTTGACGCATAGATTTGGAATATTGGAATACCCGGGGTACTTTTTTTAACGGCAAAAGTCAAGCTCGTCGTGCACTGCGGCGTGAACGGCTGCTCGGGAAATTGTGACCGCTTTGACTATGTGTTTGTGTTCGGACAGAGGTGATTTCAACTATTTGAGTTGAAATGCGTAGACATGATCAGACCAGAGTGTTATTTTTGTTTTGTTGAGAGAGTACATTGTCGGAATCGAGGTTATTTGTCCATGGTGTCAAGCAGAATCGGACTGTGTAATTGTTGTATTTTTATTGTCGGGAACCAATTGTTTTTGTCCAAATAACATTATGGTGTGGTTTCCGAAAATTGTGGAGTCATGGTAAACGTCTTGAAGGAACTACCGTGGAAAGAAATAATTTGGTTGAAAGAAAATTTTGTGTCACCCGATTTTATGACATTTAGTAGAATGGCAATATCGTGTTTTAGCCCCCCCACAATTTTGATTGATTAGTCTTTCTTTCTTCGTGATGAGACTGGATTTGAAAAGTGCCTCCTGTCTAATGAATTAACGCCCCTTGTATATAATTCTAGTAAATGAATAAATCAATAATGGTTAGTAATAAAGAACATGTTCCTTTTCAATATCGCACCAATAATTGCTGTTCTCTTAAATTTGTCCCTCTATATATACTCGTGTTTATAGCACCTGCGGCGGACACCGTTTAAATACAAATTCCAATGGGTGTTTGTGGGTCGGGGGTGCCATAACATGAATGTATATATAGAGCAACCACGAAGGAAGTTATAGCACCCTCCGACAAATTTTAACATTACAATCCAATAGGTGTTTGTGCGTCGGGCCATTTTGCTGAGAAGCAACAGGAACTTGATAATGTGATGTCTAGCACTGTTTTATCATTAATTGTCTTTATTGCACCATGTAAGCGTCCTATGCTGTCCTTAGTGTTTTATAGGGTGAATGGAGGGTGTCTGGTTCCATGTTGCTTCAAAGATTTCTTCTTTGAAGTAGCAGGAACACAACTGGGCTGGGTGGTGCTTAGTTGGTTCGTCGTGATACAGCTGAAATATTGTTGAAAGCGACGTTAAATTCTATTCATTCACTTGTGGTTCGGGGGCGTTATAACACGACTATATATATAGAGTGACGAAGGAAGGAAAACGCTCTATATATACTCGTGTTATTACCCCCAGACAAATTTTAACATTACAATCCAATGTGTGTTTGTGGGTCGGGGGCACTATAACACGAGTATATATAGAGTGACAGGCCTCTTTATGCCTATGTTAACATTATAGCGTGTACTTAAATGAACGCACTTACACACAAATGATAGCTTGTGCATATTTTGTCTTTTGTCTCTTGAACGATTCTTCCACTATGAGAGACGCTTTTCCTTTTGCAATTTCTCTCAAGAAAGTTTTGATTCTTTCTTACATTAGAAATGGTGATTCCTCATATTTATTATTAGGATACCCTTTTCAATATACCGGTACAATTTATTAAAGAAACTATTCTTCTACTATAAGAAATGACAATCCTAATGTAATTTTTCTCATTAGGTTTGATTCTTTCATACATTTGAAAAGGTTATCCTTCATACTAGGATACCGGTACCCTTTTCAATTTCTCTATAACAAACGATTTGAAAAATGTCATTTCTCTGTAATGAACGATTTTAAAATGTCATTTCTTCTAAAGAAACTGTCTTTGAAATGGGTTATTGTGCAACATTGTAACAAAGTTTCAACAATGTTTCATTACAATGTTGCACATTCATCACCACTTGAGGTACCCAGTATTCAATATGTGTATAAGAGCGTCTTAAGTGTTTTTCGTAAGTGGTTAACCACTTAAGAAAACATATTGAAAAGGCAATCCTTCATACCAGGTGTACACTTAAGTATAGCTATCCCGTTAGAGGCAGTTTTGCACCCCCTGTGACGATTTGTCTTCTGTATCAATAAATATATAAGATAACCATAATAAACTATATATTTTATGAAAGCGTACATCGTAGGGATTCCAGCTATATGATTTGTATAAATGACACTGCTACTATGTAGAAAATATTCCAATTTTAGAAAATTCAAATGAAAACAATAGCAGCCATTTTTCAATTGAAATTTCATGAAAACTGTTGATCTTGTTTAAACTTTGATGGTATACCTTGATAGGAGACAACTCGAACTAGCAAACTTACCCCATTTGTTTATGGGGCGATGTTGACCGGTGGTCCTGTTCTAATACTGAGAGAAAACTTGAGCACAAGTAGTGCCGTTGCCAGGGTGACTGGTTGTTTATTGAACTGCTTTAGGCTTTGAGAGGAATAGCAGAAAAAAAGAGTCCTCAGTCAAGTTATTCAGATACTGCAGATTGTTTGGTCAACTATTTTGACCAGATTTTGCACCACCAGGTCCATATTAGTGAAGTTAAACATTTTCTGATATTCTTATGTATGCTCAGATGTCATTTTCTCGGAGTTTTTCTGTTTTAGAGCATGAATACAATATGGATACCATTCTGGGGTTGCCGTAGAGTGTTTTCCTGAGAGGATGTCATAAATCGCTGGCTGATAAAAACTTTATCCAGTACACTTAATATATGCAGAAGAGAATAATTTAAGGCATACTTAAGTTTACCATGGTGGAAAGAAATTCTACTTTTCTAGGCTTCCACACTTGCAGGAATTGTATTCACAGTATGTAATTTGGGGATTTACACACACACATCCTCCCCTCCAGCAGACCCTCTATACCAGGTGGAATTGCATACACATGCATGACCCAGGTCAGTAGCTCCATTCACTTGGCTGTATAGGGCCAATTGCAGGCATCCTGTTTAACTATAATTGACCTACATGTACTTGTTGGGAGCATTTATAAACTCCATGATCAGAGTAATTCAGTGTTTACTCTATCACTTGTAACCTCCCAAACTGGGGGGTGTACTAACTGACAGTAGGAGGTACATGTATAGAATATGATGCTATGAGAGGATGAATCCCAGCATAGCTCCAGTCCATCTGATGATAAGACTTTTACATTGTATCCCAATAATGAATTTTTGTCATTTACTGCTGATGGGCTGATGGATATGCTTTCTATAATCCCCTGCTGAAAAAGTAAAATCACATCAGTTAGACGGCCATTGGTATTGATTTTCACTGAGGTACGTAATACAAGATGGCTGCCATTGACCATATTGGATTCCGTCCATCCTGCATCTCATGAACGCGATATCTTGAGAACAATTTGACAAATCGACTTCAAACTTGAGAAGGTGCTTCACATCAGTTAGATGGCCATTGGTATTGATTTTCACTGAGGTACGTAATCCAAGATGGCTGCCATTGACCATATTGGATTCCATCCGTCCCACATCTTGTGAACGCGACATCTCGAGAACAATTCGACCAATCGACTTCAAACTTGAGAAGGTGCTTGACATCACTTAGACAGCCATTGGTATTGATTTTCACCGAGGTACGTAATCCAAGATGGCTGCCATTGACCATATTGGATTCTGTCCGTCCCGCATCTTGTGAACGCGATATCTTGAGAACAATTTGACTGATCGACTTCAATCTCCAGAAGATGCTTCACAACAACAACAACCATAGGTTCACAATGGTCTTAATTAGCCTACCAAGTGTTATCCTAAAAATAATCAGTATTTTATTCACTTTTTAATCGGCATTAACATTTTTTCACACTAAACCATTTCAGTTCCCACTTTCTCTAAATTTTCTCACTAATTTAGTGAAAACATTGCATGTCTTTGCAATGAGACCATTTTCATTAATCTGCAATTCTGCTTGAGACTTCTCAGTATTTTCAGGACCCTTCTTTTCCACCCAATAATACTGAAAAGTAGATAACCACATGACATTTGTTTTCATCATGAACATTTCCTGTTTGATTAACATGCTACCAGTACCTTGAATCTCACACACCATTCCCTCCAGCATATCAAGTATTTCGTTCACAAGAAGAGTTACTGCCCTTGTGTGAAATCGCTTGGGAAGTCTTGCAGAACAACAGCAACCAGTACGCGTAATATTTTTCACCGCTTTTTTCTGCTTCACATCTGTGAACATGAGCAGTGTGACTAACGTCACAGGACCTACGAAGTAGAGTAGGCATTAGGACTCGAACGCGAATTGAACTCTTGGAAATCCCCACCCCCAGTTGAAATCCTGCCTATATTAAGATGGGCACCGCTCAAGTCAGAATCGC
Organism: Hanleya hanleyi; assembly: GCA_036873755.1. Classification (NCBI taxonomy): domain Eukaryota; kingdom Metazoa; phylum Mollusca; class Polyplacophora; order Lepidopleurida; family Hanleyidae; genus Hanleya; species Hanleya hanleyi. The sequence continues at coordinate 28,575 of JAVTVY010028896.1, forward strand.
CAGTGATTTTCATCAAAAATCACCAGAAATTTTCATCAAAAGTAGGTCAGCTCAGAACTTGTTGGTAACAGTCTCCTAATGCGCCTTCATTCCAAAAATAAATACCGATCGCCGATTTAATTTTACAATTTTTTAACTAAAGGAAACAGATTGAATAATAAAAAGTTCAGTAGATTTCAAGCTTTACGTGTGAAAATACATTTACATCTCTTTAATGGTTTTCAGTGCCCTTGTCCAGGATCAAAACAACTTTTTGAATCGCATTATTTTCCCAACAATACAACAAATTTTTATATATAGTACTATAGTAGAAAGGTAGCATTTATGTAGTTTACGGTAATTCAACTCAAGACCAACACCTTCTCAGCACAAGATAATAATGATTCTATATCATTCTCCTGAGCATAACCGGTACAAAGACGAATAAATAGCGTCTCTACATCACGTTGTTATCTAGATATATGAGACAACACATTTTGGGTATCGGCAATCTGATGAATGTACTATTCCGGTATTCTTGTTTCACATTATATTCTATGACGGTTGATCGGTGATTTTCTTCATTGATAAATATTAAACCACCTCAGCTTCGTTGTGTGAATCGGAATTGCATTGCTGTGACACACCAACACACTCCGTGGCAGTGATTCTGTATCCCCTAATCAAGGAATCAAAGTGGATCAAGATTTGAAATGACAAGAAAAATTTAGACATATTTTGTTTACACATGTAATTTTTTGTTTAAATTATATCCCAGTGTGATATATAGTCAATATTCAAGAGGTACAAAAAAAACCTCAAAGTATGTTCTCATATTTTCACATTATGATCAAAGTTACTTTATCTACATGTAGTTAAATTCTACCCAAAGAAAATAAATTAAGACCCTTTAAACATGCCATCATGGCTTTGTTTCACCCTCAGTAAACTGTTATCATTGTTGCTCACACAGACTAATCTGAAGGATGATACCACATCTTTCTTTCTCCTGCTGGGTTATTGCACCAGGCTGACTTAATTGGTTGATGTAGGATATTTCACAACCAGTGGGAAATTTGACCTGAATTTGAAGCCTGATGTGGTGTGTGATGAAATGTTTGGATGTGAAATAGGATACAAGTTAAAGGCTACAGTTTACATCTATAACAATATACTGAATTGTGTGTATTGAGGCTGGCAAGTTGGTGATAGCAGTGTAGATAAATGCACTAACAAATGATGGAAAATTAGCAGTTCCTATTTCATACATGAGCAGTGTGACTAACATCACAGGACCTACGAAGTACAGTAGGCATTAGGACTCAATAACGCGAACTGAACTCTTGGAAATCCCCACCCTCAGTTGCCTATATTAAGATGGGCACCGCCTAAGTCAGAATCGCCAGTGATTTTCATCAAAAATCACCAGAAATTTTCATCAAAAGTAGGTCAGCTCAGAACTTGTTGGTAACAGTCTCCTAATGCGCCTTCATTCCAAAATAAATAACGATCGTCGATTTAATTTTACAATTTTTTAATTAAAGGAAACAGATTGAATAATTAAGGTTCAGTAGATTTCAAGCTTTACGTGTGAAAATACATTTACATATCTTTAATGGTTTTCAGTGCCTTTGTCCAGGATCAAAACAACTTTTTGAATCGCATTATTTTCCCAACAATACAACAAATTTTTATATATAGTACTATAGTAGAAAGGTAGCATTTATGTAGTTTACGGTAATTCAACTCAAGACCAACACCTTCTCTGCACAAGATAATATTGATTCTATGTCATTCTCCTGAGCATAACCGGTACAAAGACGAATAAATAGCGTCTCTACATCACATTGTTATCTAGATATATGAGACAACACATTTTGGGTATCGGCAATCTGATGAATGTACTATTCCGGTTTTCTTGTTTCACATTATATTCTATGGCGGTTGATCGGTGATTTTCTTCATTGATAAACCTTAAACCACCTCAGCTTCGTTGTGTGAATCGGAATTGCATTGCTGTGACACACCAGCACACTCCGTGGCAGTGATTCTGTATCCCCTAATCAAGGAATCAAAATGGATCAAGATTTGAAATGACAAGAGAAATTTAGACATATTTTGTTTACACATGTAATTTTTTGTTCAAATTATATCCAAGTGTGATATATAGTCAATATTCAAGAGGTACAAAAAACCCCCAAAGTATGTCCTCATCTTTTCACATCCATGCCAAGAAATACTGCATTGAAAAGGGTCCATTTAAATTAGCCTACCCTGTTTTATCGCTCGAATCAGCAAATGGCGGGGTCATATTTCTGCTGTCAAAATTGTATTTCCCTCCAAAGTCTTAACCCTTGAATCCAAGTCACACACTCTCTGATGCAAAGTAATGATTGTCCTAACTATCCGATTAGCACATTCTGAACATGTCTTTGGTCATAGTGTACATATCATAACTCACATCAATGTTTTCTGCTATATTATTTCAATGATATGGTTTAACAATTTAAGTTATGGAAACAGCGCTGATTGTTTGAGGGTATATGCAGTAGTTAAGATTAACCTCAGTAATAGGGCCATGTGGCATACAGTGGGACAGGGTATTTTTAGCTGTGGGTAATTTGACCTGAATTTGAAGGCTTAAGCCTGATGTGGCCAATGTGAAATAGGATACACGTTAAAGGCTACAGTTCACATATATCTATAACAATATACTGAAGTGTTAATTATCAATCTAATTTTAATCAGAATTATTTCAGATCAGAACTTGCTGGTAACAATGCCCTAGTGCACGTTCATGCCAAAAATCAAGGTTCTAATGTCAACGGTTCTCCTTATTTTGCCGACGAAAGGATTCGGATGGACTGACTCATTACCGGACAATTTGCGATCTGTAGCCTACTTCGTAGGAACATGATAATATAGCCCACCAAAACGTTTACACTTAGATTGGCTATGACCAGGAGTTCGGTGCGCGTCGGAGTCCTAATGCCCACCCTACTTCGGATGTCGGATAGCACAGTGGTAAATTTAACAGACCTATGACAGAAGGTAAATGTACGTTTTCATTACTATGCTTATTGCATCAGCTTGCGCTTTCAGCTTGGGACCTTCGTCTATTAGACTGAATTCACTCATTTATCCATTGGTTAAATGGGCCCCGTTTACACAAAGTCTTGACCGGGCTCAAAGTCGCTTAACTTCGCTGATTTGACCAGAACCGGTGTGTCATGATATGCCGTATCAGGGAACCTTCAAAAGTCACAGTGAAACATACAGCCAAGGGTTCCCGATGGGCATGACGGTGCACTCGCTGAGCCATCAATAAATAATATAAAAAAAATAATTATAAATCAAATTTTCATAAGAATTCGGTCAGCTCAGAACTTGCTGGTAACAATGCCCTAATGCACGTTCATGGCAAAAATCAAGGTTCTAATGTCAACGGTTCTCCTTATTTTGCCGACGAAAGGATTCGGATGGACTGACTCACTCACTCATTACCGGACAATTTGCGATCTGTAGCCTACTTCGTAGGAATAGCCATGTACACAAGTTGTTTACTTTGTAATAGACTGCATCAACTATCTTTGGTAATGTCCTCTTTCTGGTTTATGCGACTCGGGTCAATATACAACTAGCCTAATACCATAAAATGCCCCACCTCCTGAGGTGGGACTGATGTGGATGCCAAGTTGGGTTGGGGCAATGCCACATGTCACAGCACCCTGGGGGTTTGGGGGTTGGGAGTGTGGGGGGTCCAATTGATACGCGCCTTATGCTAGAAGCACTGCTGTTCATGTAATTCTTCACACATTGAATAAATTTCCTTGCCATTGATTAGATTTTACAATATTACCATATTTGCTGGGAAACAAGTCGACTTCACTGAAAACACATCTGAATGAATAGTAACAGTGAGGAAGATCGCCAGAATGAGCTACTGTTGCTCCTTCCAACTATAAAGGCATGTAGCTGGAAGGAGCTATATATCAGTGGACAAATCAATACTGAAGGGTGAGTTGATGTCAGTGCATAAAAGGGTCAACAAGGGTGAATTTAGTTCACTCTGAACTAACAATAACAACTATTAACTTGTATGCCAACTGAAAACTTCGAATTTCTTCACTATGAAAATTTTGCATACTGTGAGATATATACTAGTCTCCATGATCATGATGACTGTGAATCAGTCCAGTCGCATAGACTGTATATTGGAATTATGACTGCGGCGAATATGCAAGACTTTTGGGTGCAAGTTTCTGGAGTTTACTACTAAAGGTCCTTTATTCAATCATGTTGACCAAAATCAACTCTACATTCAGTATTGAATTTAAACTACAGTAGCTCGTTCTGGCGGTCTTCCAAACTGACTTTGACAAATGCCCGAAACTTTGCCGCAGTGCCAGAAAATTTGTTGGTGATAACTTAATTTTTTTACAAAATATACCAACAATATCAATATTTAATGCAAATTATGAAATTTCAGTCATTAAAGAGAAGACAAAATATACAACTGAAAGAGTGAATTTTGATACCACATACATGCACCACATATATATATTGCTATTTATTGTTATGAAATTATGATACCAGTTGTCATATTGTCATACATATCCTGCCAGTGTGTGGGTGCTATCTGTATGCTCTATGACCATTATGAACTGCCATATTTTCGGGCCTTTTACAATGCTTTGGGTAAAGCCAGCGTATCAATCTGGATTGATCGATACACTGGCTCACTAGGGTGTGTGTCTGGGTGTCTTGCATACTTGCTGAAGTCCTATCAACAACAGTGAGTTTATCTTTTTGGGGCAACAATTAAATCACAAGCTGGTTGTTCTAATAGATTTGTTAATGTTTGTTATTATATACATACTAAGTTTGTGGAGTCCTTTTGTGTGATCAGGCTGCTTGGGTGGTATAATTTTAACCCATTGAACAAGTTGCTTAGTTATTGATAAAAGGAAGGATCAATAACAAAAATAAACAATATGCTAAGAGCATGCTTGTATGAATAGTCTCCATGGATGTTGATTACAGCATTTAAAAACTCTTTCTTTTGTAGAGCTCATTGAACTCCCTACTCGGCCATGTTCAGATGAATAACAGAATATCCAATAATAGACCACTGATTTAATCAGCTTACGGATCTCCGTGGAGAAGATGCCCGAGCACTCTCCATCCCCAACACCAGAGAGGGCAATCTATGGATTTGTGCTCTATCTCACCGCTTACCTAGGACTGGGTGATTATTAGTTGTTCAAATTATGACAACAGTGGTATTAAAACTGTACATGTACACCCGTCACATATATTCAGCTATTTAAAATCTCTTATCCTAATTGTAGTACTAGTTATGCCCAATTTATTAATCCTTCTCCGCTTCCTGATGTGAATCTCAAACAAAGTGTGCATTGAAACGAGTTGATTTTCACTTCTCAGTATGCTTCAACACGGAGCAATACATGTATCTGTAACTAGCGATATGTGACATACATGTATTTTCAACTTAAAGTTTATCATTTGGATGAGTGTAATGTCCAATCTTCAAATGATGCATATTCACCAATTACATCACTGATGAAAGACATGCATCCATGTTTTAGCATACGCTGATAAACAGCTTGTATCACTGACGTCCCTACTCTCCTTGTTCCCCCCGCTGATTCACATCACCAAGTTCGCGCCTCTTGGCCGTAAGGGGGCGCTTTATCTGGTTACCCAATCGCCGTGCCGTAATAGCTCAGAGATAACCAGATCTCTCATACTAACCACGATTGGCTAACTACCTCGCGTGATCGAAATTACATCATGCCTTCGTGATAGTGAGATCACGACTCTCACGTAATGTGGAAGCCATGCCAATATTTTGACAGCGACATGCCCTCAAAGAAACTTTTTCCCGTCTTTATAACAGTCAACATTCAATTCAAAATCTGAAACAATTGAACGGTGTTTTTACGTTACCATTCTAGGCAGCTTGATTTCCTTATATACTCATGACGATAAAGCGTGGTCTTATCAGTGGGATATTAACAACATTTACAGCGATTTATTTGTTACTTATTTGAAGGTATCAGTGAACAAATGCTTGCAATCAGTTGACGAACCTTACTAAACAATGGAGGAAGTTATCCAAAAATCTGTTCACTCTTAACTCAGAAATTAACGTAATTATGTCTCCCCCAACTATGTTGGGGGGAGACATCTAGTGTTTGTGCTGTCTGTCTGTCTGTCTGTCTGGATGGATGTCTGTCTGTCTGGATGGATGTCTGTCCGTCCCCTTGCCTTGTCTGCAAGATATCTTGAGAACTACTGGATGGAATTTCACCAAACTTGGATGGAAGCTTCATTGGGATAGCACCCTCATTTGATTAGGTTTTGGTGTATGTGCGTGCATTCATCCGTGTCCGGTGTCCGTCCGTCCGTCCATCTACTTGTACATGTATATACAGGGCTTGTCTGCAAGATATCTGAGAACTACTGGATGGAATTTCACCAAACTTGGATGGAAGCTTCATTGGGATAGCCCCCTCATTTGATTAGGTTTTGGTGTATGTGCGTGCATTCATCCGTGTCCGGTGTCCGTCCGTCCGTCCATCTACTTGTACATGTATATACAGGGCTTGTCTGCAAGATATCTGGAGAACTACTGGATGGAATTTCACCAAACTTGTATGGAAGCTTCAGTCGGATAGCCCCCTCATTTGATTAGGTTTTGGTGTATGTGCGTGCATTCATCCGTGTCCGGTGTCCGTCCGTCCGTCCATCTACTTGCACATGTATATACAGGGCTTGTCTGCAAGATATCTGGAGAACTACTGGATGGAATTTCACCAAACTTGGATGGAAGCTTCATTGGGATAGCCCCCTCATTTGATTAGGTTTTGGTGTATGTGCGTGCATTCATCCGTGTCAGGTGTCTGTCCGTCCGTCCATCTGCTTGTACATGTATATACAGGCCTTGTCTGCAAGATATCTTGAGAACTACTGGACAGAATTTCACCCCACTTGGATGGAAGCTTCAGTGGGATAGCCCCCTCATTTGATTAGGTTTTGGTTTGTGTGTCTGCATTCATCCATGTCCGGTGTCCGTCCGTCCGTCCATCTACTTGTACATGTATATACAGGGCTTGTCTGCAAGATATCTGGAGAACTACTGGACAGAATTTCACCAAACTTGGATGAAAGCTTCATTGGGATAGCCCCCTCATTTGATTAGGTTTTGGTGTGTGTGCATGCGTTCATCCGTGTCCGGTGTCCGTCCGTTCCGTCCATCTACTTGTACATGTATATACAGGGCTTGTCTGCAAGATATCTGGAGAACTACTGGATGGAATTTCACCAAACTTGGATAGAAGCTTCACTGGGATAGCCCCTCATTTGATTAGGTTTTGGTGTATGTGCGTGCATTCATCCATGTCCGGTGTCCGTCCGTCCGTCCATCTACTTGTACATGTATATACAGGCCTTGTCTGCAAGATATCTGGAGAACTACTGGACAGAATTTCACCAAACTTGGATGAAAGCTTCATTGGGATAGCCCCCTCATTTGATTAGGTTTTGGTGTGTGTGCATGCGTTCATCCGTGTTCGGTGTCCGTCCGTCAGTCCATCTACTTGTACATGTATATACAGGGCTTGTCTGCAAGATATCTAGAGAACTACTGGATGGAATTTCACCAAACTTGGATAGAAGCTTCACTGGGATAGCCCCTCATTTGATTAGGTTTTGGTGTATGTGCGTGCATTCATCCATGTCCGGTGTCCGTCCGTCCGTCCATCTACTTGTACATGTATATACAGGCCTTGTCTGCAAGATATCTTGAGAACTACTGGACGGAATTTCACCCCACTTGGATGGAAGCTTCAGTGGCATAGCCCCCGCATTTGATCAGGTTTTGGTGTATGTGTGCATGCATGCATCCGTGTCCGGTGTCTGTCCATCCGTTCATCTACTTGTATCGCTTCTTTATAATTAATATTTTTAGATACGCAGCTTTGTTTAAGATACTTATTGCATTCATTTTATAGCACTTTCCCTTAAATAATGTGCCCATTCAAGGCAGGGTGGGAGGATGGGGGAGACGTATGTTTTTGTTAAAAAAACAACCAGCATAGGCTTCATGCCGGAGCGGCAACTCAAGGGTCAAAGCGGAACCTCTAGTTAAAGCTGTTTTTGCCGTCCGTTTATTGTTAGTTTTGACATCAACGACATATGCACGTTTGAAAAGGGAGACAACTCATATTGCCAAGACTCTTCCGTAAGATTGCTATTCATTGGTCATTGGTGGTTGGCCTGTGCAGGGCGCCCCCTTACGGCCAAGAGGTGCGAACTTGGCGATGTGAATCAGCGGGGGGAACAAGGAGAGTAGGGACGTCAGTGATACAAGCTGAATAGTATGAGCGTAGTTTTAGCATAGAAGGAAGAGATTTAGAGGCAAAGCTTATTATAATAGTAAAGTGTTTTTTGGAGGTTGGTTATTGAAAACTTTTTTAGGAAAAAAAATATAAAATTATCTTTTGAATATCTGAAAATATGGGGGCAAATATGTCTTGGTGGAATGTGTCAGCTAGGGCATGGGAGGGGGGAGTATGTCATGGAGGAAATGTCAGAGAGAGGGGGAATGTCAGGGTGGGGGGGGAGTCCTACAATCACATCAGACATAAAACAATCAATTTTCTAATCAATTTAACCTTGATCAAAGTTGGTATATTAGTGACTGATCTGGTTTTGTTTTGTTATTTCAGTGGTATACCTTGTCTGGGCCTATGTACCCGATACTTGGCTCCATGCTATAGGATTGACCTATTGGCCTCAGAAGTAAGTATATGTATCAATGAGCGGTGACGGACACACAGTATATCCATGCAGACACAATTGTTTCAGTTAATATATTACTTGTATGTGTTCATACGCAAATTAGAAATGTCTGCAAAAAAATATATATTTACATGTAATATAAAATGATCATTAAATAATAATATTTTACAAAAATTACCATTTTTATTGCCAATCTTGATTTCATTTTTACCCCTCGGGTTTCTTGTGAACACGATATCTCAAGAAGAATTATAGCTAGGCATTGTAAATTCATACCACATATGTATTGGGTGAAGGGTCAGAAGCCTATTAAAAATGACTGACTTTGACCTATTTTAGCGAGGTCAAATTTGAGTATTTGCTATATTTTTTGAAGGATTAAAGCTAGGGTCTCCAAATTCATATGATGTATGCAACTCATGATTGACTAGAAGCCTATCCCAGTTGACTGACATTGACCTATTTTTTAAAGATCATATACCGGTACTGTTTCTTATGATATAACATGAAGAAATAAAGCTAGGCTTTCCAAATTAATACTATGTATACATCTGGCGAAGGTGCAGAGGTGTATTGAAGATGACTGACCTTGACCTATTTTATCAAGGTCAAATTATAGTATTTGCTATATTTATTGAAGGATTGAAGCTAGGGTTTCCAAATTCATATTACTTATGCAACTGGTGATGGACTAGAAGCCTATCCCACTTGATTGACATTGACCTATTTTTTCAAGGTCATATACTGTTTATTATGGTCTAACATGAAGAAATATATCCAGGCTTTCCAAATGAATACTATGTATACATCTGGTAACGGTTCAGATGTGTACTGAAGATGACTGACCTTGACCTATTTTATTATGTCTCCCCCAACTATTTTGGGGGGAGACATCTAGTGTTTGTGCTGTCTGTCTGTCTGTTCCCCTTTTCTTGATATCTTGAGAACTACTGGACAGAATTTCACCAAACTTGGATGGAAGCTTTATTGGGATAGCCCCCTCATTTGATCAAGTTTTGGTGTGTGTGTGTGCGCATTCGTCCGTGTCCAGTGTCCGTCTGTCCATTTACTTGTACATGTATATACAGGCCTTGTATATACAGGCCAAGATATCTGGAGAACTACTTAATTTCACCAAACTTGGATGGAAGCTTCATTGGGATGGCCCCCTCATTTGATTAGGTTTTGGTGTGTGTGGACTGTGCGTGCGTTCGCCCGTGTCCGTCCATCTACTTGTACATGTGTATACAGGCCTTGTCTGCAAGATATCTGGAGAACTACCAGACGGAATTTCACCAAAGTTGGATGGAAGCTTCATTGGGATAGCCCCCTCATTTGATTACGTATTGGTATGTGTGTGTGCATTTATCCGTGTCCAGTGTCCGTCCGTCTGTTCATCTACTTGTACATGTATATACAGGCCTTGTCTGCAAGATATCTGGAGAACTACTGGACAGAAGTTCACCAAACTTAGTTGAAAGCTTCATTGGGATAGGCCTTTCATCTGATTAGTTTTTGGTGTGTGTGCATGCATTCGTCCATGTCCGGTGTCCGTCCGTCTGTCCATCTACTTGTACAGGCCCTGTCTGCAAGATATCTGAAGAACTACTGGACGGAACTTCACCAAACTTGGATGGAAGCTTCATTGGGATAGCCCCCTCATCTGATTAGGTTTTGGTATGCATGCATGCATTTTCTACATGAATTATAGACAGGCCTTGTCTGTAAGATATCTGGAGAACTACTGGACGGAACTTAACCAGACTTGAATGGAATCTTCATTAGAATGGCCTCTGCATCTGATTATGTTTTGGTGTGCGCTCGTGTTTGGTGTTCATCCGTCTGTCTACAAGTACATGTTTAGGCTTTGTCCTCAAGATATCTGGAGAACTACTGGACAGATTTTCCCCGACCTTGGACATGTTGGATGGAAGCTTCATCGTGATGGCCTCCTCATCTGATTAGGTTTTGGTTTGTTTGCGTGCATCCATCTGTTTCTGATGTCCATCTTTGTTACATGTATGTACAGGACTACTCTTGTCTACAAGATATGTGAAGAATTACTGGATGAAATTTCACCAAACTTGGATGGAAGCTTCATTGCAACCTCTAAATAGGTTTTGGTGTGAGCTAGTGCTTGTGTGGGTCCATGCAAAATGTGCTTCTGTCTGTCTGTCCAATTTTTGTTCATTCCATATCTTGGAAACTACTGAAGGCAGATGCATGAAACTTCTATACAGTACAGCATGTATATTATAGGTGTGCCTCTTGTATGTTTTGCATCTTTCCTATAATGTGATCAGTTTCGAAATGACTGATGCTTCACAATTACATGCATTCCACATCGGTGATGCTGCAGGTGTCGGCAATCCACCCATTGCTATATAAATCCCGACTCCTCACTGGGCTACTGCAACAATGAAAATCGCCTCTTCGCAACTGACATTTTTAGATGCGCAGCTTTGTTTAGGATACTTATTGCTACTTTCATTTTATAGCACTTTCCCTTAAATAATGTGCCGACTCAAGGCAAGGTGGGAGGTTGGGGGAGACGTATGTTTTAAAAAACCCACCAGCATAGGCTTCATGCCGGAGCTGCAACCCAAGGGTCAAAGCGGAACCTCTAGTTGAGGTCAAATTTTAGTATTTGCTATATTTTTTGAATGATTGAAGCTGGGTTCTCCAAATTCATATTACTTATGCAATTGGTGATTGACAAGAAGCCTATCCCAGTTGACTGACCTACTTAGGCTTTTCAAATTAATACTATCTGTACATCTGGTGATGCTCCAAAGGTGTGCTGAAGATGACTGACTTTGACCTATTTTATCCTTGACCTATTTTATCCAGGTCAGATTCTATTTAGTACAATATTTCATGAAAAATTATATCTACATTGTCCAAATTTATATCACTTATGGCTGGACCTGAAGTATATTGAAGAATATCACTGACCTTGACCTATTTTTAAAAGGTCAAATTCTATATGTTAAGTCTAAGATCTCCATGTTCCCTATGCAATTAAGTTAGAATTGACTTGAAAATTGTTGATCTATATTTCCAAGATAAAATTACTTGATTTGATTATAAGCTTTTTAGAAGAGTATATTTGGAGCTAAGAATTCTGTCATGCTCTACCAGAACATCAGGCCTTGGCAAAAGCTGAACTGCAGTCAACCCTACTAGATGAGCTTTTGTTAATCTAATTCTAAAAATATGATGATATTATACATTGCATGATTGCTGGGTGTAGACAATAACTGATAGCGGAGGGGTATTGAAGCCCAAATGGGCTATTTTATTGATATATCTATTTGTATGATACGCTTTCACAGATATTTAACAGTGGCTGAATATGGCTGTGTACATGCATGTACATACAGAATAATGACAGTCATTCTCAAATATAACTGAGGCTATTGTGATGTATTCTTGTATTCACAGATATTGGGCAGTGGCTGTCCCTGTATATGGCTGTGTGCTGATATTACTTGTCTACCTGTTTTACCTGGGAATAACCCTCATGTCTACATCAGAGTTATCTTCCCTTAATTCCTTTACAGGTAAGACATGATTTTGAAGGAATATTTTCTCTAAACTTTTATTTCCTTATCTCAGTGGAAATGGAAATTCACAATTAATAATGTATATTGTTTGGTCATGCAGATTTCTAATTGGAATTTCATATATTTATAATTTATCCAAAAATTAAATACAACTTGCAGATATTATAATGTTACCCCGAACAAGATGAACAAGATGTAATGTATTTACTCTTGAAGAATTGTATTAGATTTATGAATCAAATTGGTTTCTCTTTGGGACATGTACTATTAAATATAATTTTAAGATATGCATTTGCATTGTGGTTTGAGAATTTGGGGTACAGAGGCATAATTTTAATTTGCAGATGGATATGCTGAACATCAAAGTGAAGAGCCAGCAATAAGTGGAAATGTTCCAACTCTACGAGATTTACCGTTGTCTGAGGTGAACAAGCAGTTATATGGACATTGATTCAACTTTGAATTATTTGGTATAGCTAACCGCGACACCGGTCACATATAAGACAGGCTTGGAAATGAACGGTGGAGACATTGGATGTATCATCTTTAGATCCTCTGGAAGGAAGTTTGGCTGCCTTCTGTTAACTGACTTGTGCAATGTAAACAATGTTGTCCCAAATTCACAGTGTGATAACATACTCCTAAAATAGCACAATGGTGGAAAGGACAGGTTAAGTACTTTGAAAAGAAAATAAACCATTGAATTATGCTCCCAATATCCACTTAATTATTGCTGGGTACTAATGAAATGGTATGGAATCTAATGCAGATCGAGCCATGATCAGGCGATGTAGAATCTGCCATACACGATTAACTCAATAACATTTACTAAAAAAAAAGAGCCAGTCCCAGGATGTTCCATGCCACGAAGTTCTCACTGTGAACATTGTGAAACATTCTTATCGACTATAGATTTTAAGATTGTAAGAGATTCTTTTTATCGAGCAGCTACTTTAGAAGATATCTTTTTGGTCGGGTGAAAGAAGACTGTATCTTAGGTTATTTGAGAGAAATCGGTTTGTTGTATAAGTTTTAATGTGTGTATGTTTTAATGTGTTGGATTACTAAGTTATTAACTTGAATACTTAGAATTTGTTTGATCGTGGCTATGTAGCTGAAATATTGCTGAACGCGACGTTAAACCTTAATTCTCTCTCTCTCTTGGAATTGTGTAAGGATTTGAAGATGCAGATCAGAGTGATTACTGTGTGATGAGGGTCTAATTCATTCTCAACACAGTCTGGTGACCAATAATTGTCAGTGAACAATCTGATGGTATCAGGGTTTCATAGCAGTCCAATTTTTTGTCCGTATTTTTTTCACCTGAATCGAGTATTTTTACGTTTTTGTCGCTGTCCTACAGACTTCTATTGAGTTTATTTGTACTTTTGCAACCGCCATAAGTGATGTATGTAATGAATTTCCATCTGACTATCAATGAAGCCTGTGAATACCGCTGTATATTTGAATTGTGAAAATAAAGCAACAAATAGATAATTTAACATGTTCAGTTTTATGTTCCTAATAATTGCCATCTATTTTCAGCACATTATATATATATATATACAACTTTATTTATCGAGGGTAACTCTGTCAGTTACAAGAACTGTTCTTCCCAGAGGCCCTCCAGAGATACATGTAATAATGAACAAATCACATGAAATATAATATAAAATATATAACAGAATAGAATATATACAGGTGTATGAATAGATTTAACAATGAGTAAATGATATGGCGGGACATTGCAGTAATCACACTAAACATCTGTATTTTGGCTCCTGATTGTGTTCATAAGTCTTGACTTGAAAGCATTGAGGGATGGTGCATCCTTGAGATGTTTTTCAAGAGAATTCCACAACTTGGCTCCTGAATAACTTAAGCTCTGTTTTAGATAATTTGTTCTTGGTCGAGGAAGGTACAGTTTGTTGTTTTCGGCTGATCTGAGGTTTTGGTTTGTTACATCATTTACATATTGAAAAAGACAGTTGAGATAAGGTGGGCATAGATTATGAATGATCTTGAACATAAAGACAGCCTTTTGATAAGTTAGTCTATCATGCACACTGGTCCAGTTGAGTTCTTGAAATAGTGTCTTGGTTGGAGTGAGATAGTGAGCATTCAATATCATTCTTGCTGCTCTTTTCTGCAATTTATAAACCCGGTCCATTTGAGAAGTAGTTGCATCTCCCCAAATTGTAAGACAGTAATCCATGTGCGGGAGAACATATGCATTGTAGAATAACAGCTTTGCTTCTTTCCTAAGGAGGTTCACATTATGTCACATTGTGGATGTCAACAGGACAAGATTACACAAGATGATTCACATAATTTTTTGAAATTACAAACTTGGTAATTTCGAATGGAATCGATGTATCAATTTCTGACTTGCCAATGATATTTAATTTATGTACGGTATCGAAACATTTCAGCTAGGCTAATTAAAAACCACCTGTATGTGGACTGGATCTCACATTTTAATTTTTGTGGGGGAATTTCAACTTTTTGTAGAAGATTTTATGTGAAATTTGGCAATATTCGGACTAAAATTAAATGTCCAGTGAAACTCCAGGGCTAGATTCAAAGAAGAAAAGGGGATATGAAAAGACAATGTAAAAGAAAACATGAGGGTGCACTAACATGCAAAACTCCTCAGCCCCAGCAGCATTAATTCTTTGATTGGCGTACCATGATCAAGCAGGAAATGTCCTAGAGACTCTATTCTATTGAAACTTATCTTGATGATAGTTCCAACAAATTATCCCAGAGTGATAAATTTGGTATAGTTTGTTTGATGTTGTTCGCAGCTAGACGTTGCATATTTTGATGACCGCTGGTTCAGTTGTTACATTTATTGTAACCTTTTGTAACTGTCAGCCGATTGACTATTCCCTTGAAATTCTGGCACAGGAGGTAGATTAAAGTACCAAACAGATTAGGCTCTCTGAGGATCCATTGTGATCAGTGTCTGTAGAGCCTAATTTTCAAAATTCGAAATTCAAATTTTTTTGTAGTTTTGGTTAGGTTTTTGTTAGGATTGGGGTTTTGTTAGGGTATGTTTGTTTGGGTCATCGTCGCCGTGTGACCAATACGGTTAGGTGCGACGTTAAAATTCAAACAACCAACCCTTGAAATTCTTGCCAAGAACACTCAAAGTTTACGTAACACCAATTTGAGATGGTATCTATATGACTATACATATACCATCACAATTTACTTAGATTGCCTGATATACAAAATGAAGATCCACTAGAAATCACCAGATTTGATTTCCTTTGAACTACATGTAGGAAGATTGGTAGCCTGGTAAATGTTCATAATGAGGTGAATTTGAATGTAGTGTAAGGTACTGTGGAGATAAAGCGCCTTGGTGGAAAACAGATTGAGAATCTGTCTAATCGGTTAACCTGGAGTAATGAGTTAACCTGGAGTAATGGATTTAATTTCTCACTTAATGAGTATTGAGGATTTAAATTACAACGGGCTAATCTGCTAATCAGGTCAATGTGGTTTAGGCTAATGACAATTCATTCTTTGTTTCCCGTCGGCTAGTTTTTCAAAAGTGATGTGGGCAGGGTCTTACTTTTTAGGAAGTGGATATTCTTCCATAATACAGTATAATAGTGTGATCGGGATATGAACCCTTTTCTAGGCATCAATAACCACTGCATGTTTAGTGGATATGTTCCGTGATGCAGTATAATAGTGTGATCGGGATGTTAATCGTTAAGAATGTGCAAATCAGCCTATGATGTTAAGGATAAAGACCACAATCATGCTATTTCATTTTTGTGTTGACAGATGCAGCACTAGTTCCATAGATCGGTTCTCGCATACTATATTTTTATTCCAGAAAAGGCTGAAAAATACTGACTGAAATATTTAAAATATAAATTTTGTAAGGAGATGTACAGCCGACCGATATGATTTAGATTTTTGCAAGGCTATATGGTTTAGAGGGTGTATAGAAAAATGTAAGAGTTTAAAATATCAAAACTTATACACCATCAGCTTTGATCTAGTTAGACCGGGGCGGTAAAAATACCTCAATGGAATAAACTTACCATATACATTTACTGATGGCTGAATATTGTTAAGACAAATCATTAACTTACATGTGCTGGAGATAGGGATTTTAAGTTCAAATTTTCTGATTAAATGTATTGGTAGACGGAATGGGACTGTTGAGAAGGAAACGTTGGGTTATGATGTTGGAGAATATGTGTAAACTATAGTCTTGTATTGATAAGATATCACTGAGGCTACCGATGTCATGAACCGCGAACTACAAAAGCTACATAACTGCTTTTCTTGTAATCGTTTATCTTTAAATGTAAATAAAACTAAATATATGCTAGTTAGACCCAACGCCCACAGATCACTAAATAATATACTTGCGTTATCTATATCAGGTACAGCAATCGAACTTGTACATCAATTTAAATTTCTAGGAATTTTTGTCAATGACCAACTTAATTGGACAACCCACATAAATTATATATGCAATAAAGTGTCCAGGAATCTAGGGATTATAAACCATATTAAAAAGTCACTAAATAAGAAAACGTTATACATATTATATTACTCGATGATATTTCCTTATTTTAACTACTGTAATGTGATATGGGGAAAGACCTATGTAACCCATCTGTATCCATTAACTCTGCTACAGAAACGTGCACTCCGGATAATTATCTTTTCGCGAAAACATGAGCATACACTGCCACTCTTTACAAATCTAAAAATATTGCAGTTACCAAAACTAAATCAATATATATCCCTCCTATTAGTTCACAAATTCATTCATCACTTTGCTCATCTACCAGTATTTTTAAAATTATATTTTACAAGACAATCGGACATACATCAATATGGGACCAAAGGACAAGCTCTTAACCTATATAGGCCTATATATCGATCTAACCTGTCGTTTTATACCCTAAAAATTACTGGACCTCACGAGTGGAACAAACTCCCCTCATCAATCATAAGTATAAATTCCACTTCACTATTTAAATCAAAACTCAAGTCCTATCTAATAGACAACTGACCCATTATTACTGGACCTCACGAGTGGAACAAACTCCCCTCATCAATCATAAGTATAAACTCCACTTCACTATTTAAATCAAAACTCAAGTCCTATCTAATAGACAACTGACCCATTATCACAGCCAGTGCAATTTCAATATAAAAGCTACACTACAGATAAAAGTATTTATTGTTTCACCATCTGAAACAGTTTAACATTATATATATATTTATTTTGGGATAGATCAAGCCCCTTGGGGTTTTATTCCCGCCAAGAGTTGTATTTAGGCGTGAAAGTCCGCTTTTCTTTGTATGACTTATGCTTGACCGCCATTGATGTATTAATACTAGAATGTATATTGGTGAATAAATTATTATTATTATTATAAACTTGAATTGTAGTCTATTTTTTTTTAAAAAAATTTTTAACCAGTTTGTCTAGGCCTAATGTTGATCTCTGTCCTAGGTATTCAGCTATGGGAGCTGTGTCATTGCGACCATCAGAGGGGAACTTTTGTTATTATGGCTGTCTAAAAATAATTCAAAACTGTTCAGCAGATCACTGGTCTAACATGGTATAACTTGCAAAATCAGCGTTGTGTTTTTGTTTTCACATGCGATCCTTGCTGACTTCCGTCAAATGTAAACAAATCCACGTGTCACTGACCACGACCTAAAATGTGGGATTTCCCCACTTTTTCCCCGATCCCATAATCCCCAGCCGAAATGAATCCTGCGCAGTGAGAGATTTCTACAGGAAGTGGAACGAGGCATTTTGACAACGCCATTTGAACCTGTCCTGCTTTTGTCTACGTTGTAGAAAGTTTATAGCCCTCAAACACAAAATGCAGCTCACAGTAACGACTCTGTCTGACCAGATGTTTAGTCTTGATGTCAGTGATGACTTAGAACTTGAAAATTTCAAAGCATTGTGTGAATTTGAAACTGGAATCGCGGCCAAAGAAATCGCAATTTTGTGGAACGGCCGACCACTGCTTGACAACAAACGAACTTTGAAAGACTATGGTGTGAAAAACGGGGACGTCTTGTTACTTCAACAGTTGAGGGGAGCACAGGGGCAACAGCCTACGCGTCCACAAGGTTAGCTAAGATTCATAGCGTCTCCCTTCCCTCAACAGGTTAGAGCAAGATGCCCATTTTAGCTATAAAATTTTGCTCATTTTCGCTATTATAGGCCATTTTAGCAATAGAGCGATAGCTAAATTGGGCAATAGCCTTATGTGAAAGTGCAAACATGTCCTGAGAAAAGTTTGCCATGTGCTCTCGGTCTTCGGATCGGCACCGAGCCGTAACATAATGAATTGATCTATGCAACATATCACTCTGTAACCCTCAAGCTTAACGTAATTTAACCGACTAAGCATTTGAATTTAGGTCTCCGACGAAAGTCTGGATTTTAATCGGCATAAAATGCAACAAAGCGACAGAATCTTACCACGTACTTCGCAGACACCATCCACTTCTCTCTCCTCCATGCCATGATGCCGGAAACTCCAGCATCAGCGCCCTCCTCTGGTCACAGCAACTGCTTAATCAGTTGCCTCCCTGTTAAATCGCCGTCCATCCCTTCTCGGGACCTCCTAGTGACTAAAATTTACCGGCTAAGCCCGCTAATTACAACGACATGTAATTCGACGCGTCAGTAATAAATACTCGTACTATTCCGTATCACAATTTTTGCGGGAAAATCGCTTCACTCCAATTCGTCAATACTGAGTGACGCCGAGTTGTTTTCAACATGTTTTAAAGAAAAAAACCAATTACATGCTGCAAGAAGAATCCTATATTTCGCACGACGACATGAAATCCCTGCAAAACATATGTATGCAGATTTCCTAGGATATACAATTATTTCATTTGCCGTTACTTGTCGGCTAATATATTTGCACACACACCAACATGAAGCAGTGCATTCTAGTTGAAGTTACATGAAGGACTGCACATAACTGATTGCGTTTACGCAGTTCAGAGAATAGCAACAAAATCTATCTATAACACAGATGGGCGCAAGAGTGGGGAAAAACAATAAATGCAAATAATTGATGACAGAGAAATTGTCCATCAAAAAAAGTTGGTCCAGGCCCAATGCCAAAATGAAAGTTTGCACGAATTCCTTGCGTAATACACGGCACTCGTGCAGAATATTTGCATCTTAATACACGGTTTTGCCGTGCAAGCAGTTGGTACACTTTATTGTGCACTGGTTTGCTTTATAAAGGCAACCAAACCAGAAATCCCTTCCCTTCTACCGCAGGCACAAGAGCGAAACATGGTATGTTATGGACTAACTTTTCAGTTAATGATATATATTTAATTTTGTGATATTGATTATGTAGGGTTCAGCCGTTGAACCGAAATTTCCTATCGCAAAATTTTCGCCTCCCGACCTGGGTAACAGCGGGTGGATTTTGCGCTCATAAAAAACAATAATACCTACCGCTTTGTACTCGTTTGGATAGAATACGTATTTGCCTACTTCCCTTGCCTTTTATTTTCTCTGTCCAGCTCCTTTCATTTCCATAAAACATGTTGAAAACAACTCGGCGTCACTCAGTATTGACGAATTGGAGTGAAGCGATTTTCCCGCAAAAATTGTGATACGGAATATTTACGCAACACACAACAAAACTAGTATTTGTATTAATATAGTTTATTTTGGCAAATAAGGTGTTGCTTGTAACACCTGCCCATGTCACTGCTTGTGACACAGGCGAACAGGGGTGTTGCTTAACACCGAATGTCGCAGCAATGTGGTGTCGCTTGTAACACCGAGTGTCGCAGCAATGTGGTGTCGCTTGTAACACCGAGTGTCGCAGCAATGTGGTGTCGCTTGTAACACCGAATGTCGCAGCAATGTGGTGTTGCTTGTAACACCGTATGTCGCAGCAAGGTGGTGTTGCTTGTAACACCGAATGTCGCAGCAATGTGGTGTTGCTTGTAACACCGTGCTTGTACCAGCGGTCCGTGCTACTGCTGTAGGTAGGACTAGCAATGGGATTGAAATAGAGGCTGCTGCTTTATGCCTAAAGAGTAAAATAGCGCTGCATTTATCATGATTTGGAAAAGAAAGCCAAGCGATCTTGGCGTGATTCCCATAGGAAAGTTTAAACAATTAAAGCTTGAGGTGATTGATTGAGGGTGGAGGAGGGTTGTTCATTAAATGCAGTAGCACGTCTGCTTGCTATGCATGCCAGGAGCCGACTGATTACGCAGTAGGGAGGCGAGGTGGGCTGATCAGCGTGGCTATCTATGACTGGCTGGTCGAGATGGTGTGGCGATTTAATTGGTTCCCTCGTCACGCGCAGACATGCACGAACTGCACATGTGTGTTGCACAAAATGCACTCAATGCCATTGAGTTCCAATTTACGCAACACACAACAAAACTAGTATTTGTATTAATATAGTTTATTTTGGCAAATAAGGTGTTGCTTGTAACACCTGCCCATGTCACTGCTTGTGACACAGGCGAACAGGGGTGTTGCTTAACACTGAATGTCGCAGCAATGTGGTGTCGCTTGTAACACCGAGTGTCGCAGCAATGTGGTGTCGCTTGTAACACCGAGTGTTGCAGCAATGTGGTGTCGCTTGTAACACCAGAATGTCGCAGCAATGTGGTGTTGCTTGTAACACCGTATGTCGCAGCAAGGTGGTGTTGCTTGTAACACCGAATGTCGCAGCAATGTGGTGTTGCTTGTAACACCGTGCTTGTACCAGCGGTCCGTGCTACTGCTGTAGGTAGGACTAGCAATGGGATTGAAATAGAGGCTGCTGCTTTATGCCTAAAGAGTAAAATAGCGCTGCATTTATCATGATTTGGAAAAGAAAGCCAAGCGATCTTGGCGTGATTCCCAAAGAAGAGGCTGAGAATCAGCCGAATACCCCAAAGAATGTTAAAAAGAAACCAATATTGGTTGCAGAACACAGTGAAATGTCCATTTATGTGTTGTTTGGTCCATTAGGGGACATACATGTACAGTTCTCTTGGAAAAGTTCGATCAGAAAATTCAATGTCAGAATAAAGAACTGGTAATCAATTAATTGCAATTAATTCACAACATGGTACAAATCAAGCATTTCAATACGAACTAGTTAACAATATCCGTATCTAACATGCGCATTTAGTTATCATTTTATATGATACATACATGTAATGAGACAAGTTGCATTTGAATATTGCTTCATAGAAAAACATTATATTTATATCATTCATATTTAAATACACCAGATGGTGCGAAGCAGAGACGAACTTATATGATTTCCAAATATTGAACATAATTGATCAAGTGTTTCATAAGCATGCACTCTGGTACATAAGCAATCAAGTCTGGTTGCACAGTTCAATAATGTACTCATATCTTATGCCAGAGTGTCTTAAGCCACGAAGTGGCAAACAAACATTTAGACTAGTCACACTGAATCCATGGCAATAATTATCTCAAATAATTCATACTGATTTACTTAATTACCTGAATCACCTTCACGATGATGTACCTAATGCACCGACTTTCTCAAAAGCGCTACGCTTTCCATTAACACTGGGCCTAATATATCTTGTGTAACAACTGGAAGACCACCTTCCCAGTGTTTTAATCATACATGTATGGTCTGGAATGCCAGCTCTGGCAAAACTTGTTGCCGCACCAAGGCGATAGCTATGTCCCGAGTACATCAGGTCATTTCTGCCTAGGATACCTAAAATGTGACGTACTTTACCTATAAAGTAATTGCTAGCCATGGCCTTCCCATCTACCAGAAACAGAGGATCGGCTTGACAGGAGGGAAAACCTAGTCTTAGGTGCATATACTTCTCCATACATTCAACCGGGCAAACTTGTGACCCTGATTTACAAATAACTACATCTGTACCAAGTCTCAAAACATCTGTCTTCGAGACCTTGAGCCTCAATACATAACTATCTTTTGAAGAGGACCAAGTCAAATCTGCCAACGTGAGATTCGCCGCCGAATCAAATTTCCCCTTAACCTGTTCATTAAATGCAGTAGCACGTCTGCTTGCTATGCATGCCAGGAGCCGACTGATTACGCAGTAGGGAGGCGAGGTGGGCTGATCAGCGTGGCTATCTATGACTGGCTGGTCGAGATGGTGTGGCGATTTAATTGGTTCCCTCGTCACGCGCAGACATGCACGAACTGCACATGTGTGTTGCACTCAATGCCATTGAGTTCCAAGTACGAGTATTTATTACTGACGCGTCGAATTACATGTCGTTGTAATTAGCGGGCTTAGCCGGTAAATTTTAGTCAATAGGAGGTCCCGAGAAGGGATGGACGGCGATTTAACAGGGAGGCAACTGATTAAGCAGTTGCTGTGACCAGAGGAGGGCGCTGATGCTGGAGTTTCCGGCATCATGGCATGGAGGAGAGAGAAGTACGTGGTAAGATTCTGTCGTTTTGTTGCATTTTATGCCGATTAAAATCCAGACTTTTGTCGGAGACCTAAATTCAAATGCTTAGTCGGTTAAATTACGTTAAGCTTGAGGGTTACAGAGTGGTATGTTGCATAGATCAAGTCATTATGTTACGGCTCGGTGCCGATCCGAAGACCGAGAGCACATGGCAAACTTTTCTCGGGACATGTTTGCACTTTCACATAAGGCTATTGCTCAATTTAGCTATCGCTCTATTGCTAAAATGGCCTATAATAGCGAAAATGAGCAATTATAGCTAAAATGGGCATCTTGCTCTAACCTGCTCAACGCTATGCCGACGACAAATAAATTTCCCTGTTGGTAACTCGAACATCTCCATGGCGCGCACTTATTATTACCTTTGCAACTCCTTTCATTTCTATAAAACGGCAAAACAATAACAAAAATTATCAAGCTTGAGTTTTCAAGAACGAAATCGGTAGCCATCTTTCAGGATTACACGAGTCCAAAACGGAATCCGCTCGGTAATAATCTCCTGTAAATTACCTTTTTCAGTATGTTCCTTCTATTAGGCTCATTAAACTTAATAGTTGGTTTATCATTATCTGCTTGCCAGGAAAGCAGGGCAGGCGGGCAAAATTTTATTTTTATTTTATATTTTTCTTTTGTTGGGATAGAGAGAGAATTAGAATTAACATCACGTTCAACAATAATTCAGCTATATAGCGATTTTGAGGGGGAACATGGTATCTCTTTTAGATATTGACACATAGGGTCATCAGAGTGGTACTGTAAGCTTACCAGTCTGCTATCTCCTATTTTGTGGGAGGCCCATTGACCGAGTGGTTTAGATCGCCGACATATAGTCGGCGATTAGGTACTCTGGGGGTCGCTGGTTCGAATCCCGCACGGGACTCGACTAATTTTCAGCACTAGAATCTGTGCTATACGAAGATAGTGTTATCCCAGAATAATGAAAATACTGTTATATAATCACTTTCTAAATGACAAAAAAATATATATACATATATCTTCCCACTGTATGTTCGATTTCAAGACTACCGATCTGCTACCTCCCATTATGTGGGAGACCCGTTGGCTGAGTGATTTAGATCGCCAACATATAGGGCTGGTGATTAGGTGCCTTACTCTGGGCCTGCCTTACTCTGACATGTCTGAGGCCCAGAGTAAGGTACCTAATCGCCAGCACTGGAGGTTGCTGGTTCGAATCCCACAAGGGACTTTCAGCAATAGAATCTTTTCTATACAAAGATAGTACGAAAATAAGGTATCACTTACAAAATGTAATTATATAGTAAATAAACAGAATGTCAAATGTTGCCCTATTTATTGTTCATTGTTCACACAGCTTGGGGACCTCGTTAGGCTTTTTAATCTAACGGCATGAACTAGCATGAACTAGCATGAATATTCATCAGTGCTGGCGGATAGATGAAGATAAGTGGGGTATACGTGACGAAAGTAGGATGGTGATTGCGGTCATCAACCAATGACACATCTTGCTGATCTGAATGCTAACTGTAATTGGGACTTTACATGCTTGTCGGCGCACATTGCTTGAAAAAACTTGTCTTAAACATATAAGAATTTTTTTTTAAAAATGGGGTGGCAAGAAAATCGGGCAGGCAGTGATGATAAACGAACTATTAAGTTTAATGAGACTTATTTGTGATATCAATAGTTACAATTTACATTCACATGCATATAATGTAAGAGCCTTATGATAGAGCCATTTCCGACTTTCCTGTCCACAATCCCGAAAGTTACAATTGGTCTCATGCCATAGATATAGTTACAAGATGACTACTGATTTCATTTTTGAAAAATCAAGCTCGATAATTTTGTTTTGTTGTTTTATGGAATGGAAGGAGCTGTACAGAAGAAATAAATGGCCAGGCAAGTTGACAAATATGTGTTCTATCCATAGCTTGTTTAGCTATGGCGAAAGTAGTTCAACAAGCTAAACCAGCCATATATTTATAAAATGGCACCGATTTCTTTGACCTATTTTATCAAGGTCAGATTCAAGGTAATACAGCGAGTTTTATAGCTCGACTTTACAAATTCATGCTACAGGTGATGGGCTAGAAGCATACATAAGTTGAGTGACCCGGACCTATTAATTCAAGGCCAAATTCTAATTACATATAATGATATCTCATAGACATGGAGCTATGGGTTTTCCAATTTTCAAATGTTTTTTTCAAATTTGGGTTTTTCGATAATTTATAAGGATTACAGCTAGGACTGCTTATTTCTGAGCCCATAAGACCCTTGTTAAAATGGTCACTTGCCATTTCTCCATGTGATGAATGCTATTTAGCAATCTGCTCATTAGCCTGTGCTAGCCTCCTTACTCGAGAGGATGTAATGAATCTGAAATAGGCTACTCCATTATGTCATCAATTTAGGCCTACATGTAGACAAAATAGTTACGTTCAACAGTGTTTCAGTGTTCTGCATCTGATTACTTCCCTAGGAGCATCTCCTATGAATATAGACTTTGGTAGCATCTCTATCCCTGGAGGAGGAGGAGGTCCTGGTCCATCCAGAAGTTCTGCCCCACAGTCCTTGTCCCCCCAGGCTGCCATGGAGGACCCTAACGCTGTCAAAGAAATCCTCCTCTCCAGTCCTCATGAACTGTCCATCCTTAAGGAGCGGAACCCAGAACTGGCCGAGGCGTTGTTAAGTGGAAGTTCAGGTAGGATGATCCTAACATCTCACAAACTAGGACCACTAATTAGTTTTCGCTAATATAATTCTTGTGAGTAGATAAACATAATTGTGCTTCTTAAACCCTGATTTGTATTCAGATGAGAGATCATAGGTGAAAGAGGGTTTGCAATTCCAACTAGAGGTTTCGCTTTGACCCTTGGGTTGCCGCTCCGGCATGAAGCTTATGCTGGTTGTTTTTTTAAGCAAAAACATACGTCTCCCCCAACCTCCACCTTGCCATGAGTGGGCACATTATTGAAGGGAAAGTACTATAAAATGAATGTAGCAATTAGTGTCCTAAACAAAGCTGCGCATCTAAAAATATTAATTGCCAAGAAGCGATTTTCATTGTTGCAGTAGCCCAGTGAGTCAGGATTTATTATTTCAAAACTGATCACAATATAGGAAAGATGCAAAACATACAAGAGGCACACCTATAATATACATGCTGAACTGTGGTTTCCAAGATATGGAGTGAACAAAAATTGGACAGACAGACAAGCACATTTTGCATAGACCCACACAAGCACTAGCTCACGCCAAAACCTAATTAGATCACAAGGCGTCCATCCAAGTTTGGTGAAATTTCATCCAGTAGTCCTCCACATATATTGTAGACAACAGTAGTCAAGATGGACATGAGAAACAGATGGATGCATGCGCGCTCACCAAAACATAATCAGATGCGGAGGCCATTCCAATAAAGATTCCATCCAAGTCTGGTGAAGTTCCGTCCAGTAATTCTCCAGATATCTTACAGACCAGGCTTGTCTATACATGTAAAAGTAGATGGACAGGCGGACGGACAACAAACCCGGACGAACGCATGCATGCATACCGAAACCTAATCAGATGAGGAGCCTATTGCAATGAAGCTTGCATCCAAGTTTGGCGAAATTCCGTCAGGTAGTTCTCCAGATATCTTGCAGACAAGGCCTGTATATACATGTACAAATACATGGACGGACGGACACAAACGCTCGCACACACACCAACACCTAATCAGATGAGGAGGCTATCCCAATGAAGCTTCCATCCAAGTTTGGTGAAATTCTGTCTAGTAGTTCTCCAGATATCTTGCAGACAAGGTCTGAATATACATGTACAATTAGATGGATAGGCGGATGGACAATGGACACTGATGAATGCACACACACACCAAAACCATTTCAAATGAGGGAGCTATCTCAATAAACCTTCCATCCAAGTTTGGTGAAATTCCATCCAATAGTTCTCAAGATATCTCACAGACAAGGACTGTATATACATGTACAATTAGATGGACGGACGGACGGATAATGGACACGGATGAATGCATACAAACACCAAAACCTAATCAAATGAGGGGGCTATCCCAATGAACCTTCCATCCACGTTTGGTGAAATTCCGTCCAGTAGTTCTTCAGATATCTTGCAGACAGGGACTGTATATACATATACATGTACAAGTAGATGGACAGACGGACGGACACCAGACATGGACGAACACACGCACACACACCAAAGCCTAATCAAATGAGAGGGATATTCCAATGAAGCTTCCATCCAAGTTTGGTGAAATTCCGTCCAGTAGTTCTCAAGATATCTTGCAGACAAGGCCTGTATATACATGTACAAGTAGATGGACGGACACCGGACACGGATGAATGCATGCACACACATCAAAACCTAATCAAATGAGGGGGATATCCCAATGAAGCTTCCATCCAAGTTTGGTGAAATTCCGTCCAGCAGTTCTCAAGATACCATGCAGACAAGGCCTGTATATACATGTACAAGTAGATGGACGGACACCGGACACGGATGAACGCATGCACACACACGAAAACCTAATCAAATGAGGGGGCCATCCCAATGAAGCTTCCATCCAAGTTTGGTGAAATTCCGTCCAGTAGTTCTCGAGATATCTTGCAGACAATAAAAGGGGATGCACAGACGGACGAATGGACACCGGACACAGATGAATGCACGCACACACACCAAAACCTTATCAAATGAGGGGGCCATCCCAATGAAGCTTCCATCCAAGTTTGGTGAAATTCCGTCCAGTAGTTCTCGAGATATCTTGACACGAAGACAAGAAAAGGGGACGGACAGACAGACAGACAGCACAAACACTAGATGTCTCCCCCCAACATAGTTGGGGGAGACATAATTCTTCTGTTATCTGTCACTTCCTCCCCCCCCCCCCAACCACTCACCAAACAAACCCCTGTACTCTTGCAGGGTTCCTCCAATACCTTGATTTCGATGAAAGTGCTTGAATTCCACTTGGACCATTCCAAGGACTTGAAGTCATTGAAAACATGATATTTTAGAAAAAGGTCATCGAAAGTCTTTAATTTTATGTTCAGTCAGGAAAATATTGTGTAGCTTTGTTTCATAAGTGGGTATTTTTAGTACAATAGCTCCTTGAAATTTGAATAATGAGTCCTTGAAGTGCTTGAAAAGTCGTTGGTTCTTGCCTGTCTTGATAACTGAAACAATTAGAAAATTTGTACATATTTTATAAACATTCTCTAAGATTATGTTCAATGTACAATGAATAGGTATGGTAAGTGATCATAGTTAGTCTTCGTCCTATATTTCAGAGCGTTTCATAGAAGTTTTTCGCAGACAACAAAAAGAACGGATGGATAAGGAGCGTGATCGACTGCGACTGTTGTCTGCTAATCCGTTTGATCCAGAAGTCCAAAAAATGATAGCAGAAGAAATAAGGTCAGTTTCCTTTTGCCATGAAAATAAATAAATAAATAATAAATTTCAAGTATTTGTGTTTATAGCTAATCTAATATAGTGGTTGAAGTCACTTACCTTATTTCTCCTAATTATTCAGAGGACAAAACTGAACTTCAGGCATCTGCAGAGAGAAATTCTGCTAACATTCTACAAATTTCACTATCTTTTCAGTTTTTGTGATAAATAACATATCCATGCCACAGTATTTAGCCTCGGTTGAAATAAAGGTGATTTTTTACTGCTTCAAAGTCTAAAACTGCTGTTTGAAAAATTAGAAGAAATAGTGTACTACCATGACCGCACAAAGTGACACTGACAGTGAGTCTGTGACAGACTATATTAACCTGTATGTACTTCACATTCACACCATGGACAAACAGGTTGTGAGTACATTTCTGTTACAGAACACAATTAGAACCAAGGATATTTTTTAAATGTGATTACACTTGAATTAAAAGATTATGGTAACTGCTGATCGAAGATAAGCTTATTATTAAAGGAATAATATTTCACAGTGAGTGAATAGGGTTTAACGTCGCTTTCAACATTTTTAGCAATATCACGGCGGGGAAGAGAAGGGAAGGGAGGGGAGGGGCGGGGGTACCTACTTGAAACAAAGCAGATCTAATGCTGCCATTTAACATGACAGAGCTGAAAAACAACAGGTGTCTTCCCCTAGACAGGAACAATATGCACAACAAATTTGAAGTTGATTGACGAAGGCATTCGGATGTTATCCGACAAAAAAGAAAAGTGAGAAAAAGAAGAAGCAGAAGAAGAAAGAAGAAACTGACCAACACATAATGCATCCCTTGGGATGCCTAATTAAGAAATAATGTTTTCATAGGCATGCTCAGTGTTTAGTTTACGCATGGTTAGTGTGAAAAAGTTTATATTTTAGGGCACGGGCGAGCCCATGCCCTAAAATTTATAAACTTTCCAAAACTAACCATGCTTAAAATAACCATTCAGCACGCCTATGAAAACAATATTTCTATTCCAGTGCACTACCCAAATTGACTATCAACAAAGATAATGAAAGGTTTAAAAAAGTATGGTGCATCTAAACTTTGACCACCTCTCTCCCCTTTGTTGAAAAAACTCGTCCACTGACATTGGTACGATGCTCTCGTCCCGGTTGGCATTGTGACAATATCAGTGGACGAGTTAATGTGGTCTCTCATATGGGAGTGATTCTCCCGGCTGAGACAGGCTGTGTGGAATATATGTGGATATAAGTCTATTTGTGTGGCTTTGTTGATCAATTTCATGATGGAAACAACAGTTAAACTTCTGAAAGAAATTCCATCTTGTCATTTATTTGTTTGTTTTATTTGATTGTTACTTGTATGAAAGCTAACGTCCCTTTCCTCACCCGACTTGTGAAATAGAATCTTTCAAATGAACACCTGCACTTAACATGCTTTGATTTTGCATAATCCTGCTAAAACGATTCAGATATACGCACGGTTAGCTTCATCTTTTTGGCACAAGTGTTATAAAATTTGTATTAATGATGTCAGATCATGTATAAGAATAGTACCATCTGGCATGTCTGGTGTTAATTCACTAAGCATATTTTTGCATTTCTATTGTATTTTGTTTCTTCATACATGTAGGTTAAAAAATGTGGAATCCAATATGGAGACGGCTATGGAGTTTGCTCCTGAGAGTTTTGGTCAGGTGGTCATGCTCTATATCGACTGTAATGTCAATGGTCATAGGGTCAAGGCCTTCGTCGATTCAGGTGAGAATTGTCATTTACGGTTAATTTGATAATTTAAAGTGATCGTAAACCCTCAAGTAAAGTTTTCATCAAATGAAAGACCATTGGAAACTATGTGGAAAAATATTTATTGTAATTTTTTACGATTTTATTACACGGAGTAAACTGCAAATAAAGCATGGTTTTCTATGGTGGTCTGTTGCAATCATATTTAGGTCCAGTGACGTCACACTGCCTTAATACATATATTTCAAACTTTGTATGCACTTTCCAATGCTGGATTCAAGCTTATGGTGTGTATACTTTGCGTTTCAACACACTCACTGTTCCAATGTGCATGTTTCACCAAAATCTGGGAAATTAAATGCAATATTCAAATTGACTTGACACTTATGCAGGGATCGAAATTAACGCCTGCTGGCGACAGGTAAATTATTTTGTTACCTTGCGACAGGTAGGCAAAGTCCCGAAGCATGTGTGTAGAGTTGTTGTTGTTGTTCAGAATAACGTACATCGTGTCCGATCGGTGAACAGCCGATGTTCCGGGGGGAATAAATTCTGCACCCTTTTGTGCCGCTCTCCACACAGCGGTGATACCAATACACAGGCTTGATCAAAGCGTGGATGCAGCACCGCACCGCTGCACAGAAGATTTAGAGTTTATTTCCGGTGCTTTATTGAATCGATGCTGACTAACTCGAAATGTTTCAGTTTTTAAAGCGGAAAGATGTACAAAATACAGTGCCAAATGAAAGTGACAGCAACGGCGAGACATCGCCTGAACCAACAAAGTCGAAGAAATCTAAAATTCGTAGTTTTCGATTCTCCGACAATTGGAAAGTGAACCGCCCGTGGCTGACGCATGATGAACAAACGAACACGATGTACTGTACATATTGTAAAGAATTTAGCAGAAATTCAAAAAATAAGTTTGTGGAAGGTTGCCAATCTATGAGAATTGAAAACATCCGATCGCACGAAGACAGCACCGACCACAAATCATGCCATACAGTGATACTGCCAACTTTAATCAACAGTTACCACCTACTGAGCAGCCTATATTACGGGCTGTAATGAATATGGAAAAGCATGATTTGGAGCTCATGAACAAACTATTTACCACTGCATATTTTATAGGCAAACACGAGAAGAGTTTTACAGACTTTCCAAAACTGTTAAAACTTCAATCTAAAAATGCTGGAGATGAGCACATCAGGAAACATTACAACTCCGACAAAGAAGCCAAGGTGTTTGTTCAGTTTATAGGGGAGGCTGAACGTGAGAAAAAACTACAGAAAATAAATGCTTCACAATTTATATCTGTGGCAGTAGATGGATCAACTGACTCAGCAAATCTGGAAGAAGAAATTTTCTACGTGTCTTATTTGGATGATAACTATGAATCGCACATTGACTTTGTCACGATTGTCAGTATAGATGGCAGAGCTAGAGCACCTGGACTATCTGAATGCTTCTTTCATACTTTATCCGATCTTGGTATCGATGTAGAACATAACTGTGTTCAGTTGGCCACAGATGGTCCCTAGTGTCATGAAGAACATGTACAAAGAAGTTCGAAATAAAATTCCCTGGTTGTTGAACTTTCACTGTGTGAACCATCGTCTGGAGCTTGCATTTAAAGATGCAGCGAAGGAAATTACTTTGCAAACAGAAGCTCACGGTCTTCTTTATGGACTTTACCATTTCTATGACAACAGCAGCCTCCAGTCTAGGATGCTCACACAAACGGCTGAACTGTTGGGGATCAAACCTCTGGTTCATCCAACACCGAAAGGCACACGTTGGGTGGCACATAGGGAGAGAGCATTGTGTGCTTTAGACAGAAATTACGCAGCAAACGTAGCCCAACTTGATGAGTGCAACAAGGATGAAACACAAAGAACGGAAACCAGGGCCAAGGCTCTTGGACTTAGAGACAAACTTTTGGATGAGAACATTGTTTTATTTTGTTTTGCTATTCTAAAAGTTTTGTTGGCTATTGTTTCGACGCTAAGTTGCCTGCTTCAAGCAAATGATACCAGTATTGATACTCTAGTTACAACGATCAAGCGGGCAAAACAGAAACTCTCAAATTTCAACTGTGAAACTGCCATTGCAGACTTTAAGTCCAAAAACATTGAAAATAACGTATTTCGAGATGTGTAGTTGAAGCAAAAACGCACTGGGGCAAGGCATGTTGATGTCAATGATATGGTCAGAAAACAGGGAGAGAAATTAGTAGAGAACTTGAAAAACTGTATGACAGAACGCTTTGGTCCGTTAGATGATGGAGACATTGGAGACCGTCACATGTCACTATTTTCAATATTTGATGTCAGTCGTTTGCCAGAGTCAGATGACGATGATTTGTTAGATTATGGCAGAGAAGAAGTTAACAAACTGAGCACACACTTTTCAGATCTGTTGGCATCTAAGGGTTATGAGCCAGATAAAATAGAAGAGGAAAGAGTCAGTTTATGGGAGTTTGTGAGAGTCACACTGAAATCAACAAATAAAAATTCTGGTAGAACTGTGAAAACTTCTGGCCCAAGATTTTAAGAAAGAAATCTGAATCCCCCCCGAGATGAAAAATATTTTGGGGTTAGTGAGAATTCTTCTGGTTCTAATGTACTCAACATCAGCTGTAGAGAGGGGATTTAGCCTCATGAAGCGTGTAAAATCGGATTGGAGGTCTAAACTCCAACAGGGGCCACTAAATGACCTGATGATGTTAGCTCTTTGTGACGTATCTGTATCAGACTTCAACCCTGAACCTGCCATGAGGCTGTGGTGGACCGCAGCAAAACGTCCACGAAGGCTGGTTGATGCACACGGACCTCATAAAAAGTCCTCCGAGCAGTAACCAGTTGAGTACCAATTGGTACTCAATTAGTTACTGTTCTGAAGACTTTAACCAGTGATGGATGCTCTGCTGCAATCTGCCACAACTCTTTGGCTGGTTAATAAAGGCTCTGACCTGTTTCAGTCTGCCTCTCTGGTAATGTAATCGGGAATTCTCAGGATATGTGTAAGATTGGATATTCTGTATAAGTTAGTAAGTTACAACCAAATTGATTCAGATCTTATCGTTGAGTAAAAATGTGTGTAAAGAAAACATAAGTCTTTTTTATTCATTTCAAATTTTTTTATTCTATTTTCAAAAATCAATGGGAAAAAGTGTTCAGGTGAGACATTGAAGGAGACAGGTAAAACAAATACCTACCTGTCTCCTGAGACAGGTACCATTTTTTGAAAATTTCTGCCCCTGTTATGAGTTACCATCTCCCAGATTTTGGTGAAACATGCACATTGGAACAGTGAGTCTGTGTTGAAACTCAAAGTATACACACCTTAAGCTTGAATCAAGCACTGGAAAGTGCATACATGTACAAAGTTTGAAATATATGTATTAAGGCAGTGTGACGTCACTGGACCTAAATATGATTGCAACAGACCACCATAGAATGCAATGCTTTATTTGCAGTTTACTCTGTGTAATAAAATCGTAAAAAATTACAATAAATATTTTTCCACACAGTTTCCAATGGTCTTTCATTTGATGGAAACTTTACTTGAGGGTTTACGATCACTTTAACTTCAGTTTGTACATTTTGCAGAGAGTTGTCTCTGGAGGTGATGAAATATTACAGGGTACAAGGACAGATGTGATAAGAACATATTGGTCCATTTAATTTGCTCCAAACTTTGGTGATAGACTATCACCAGGGAATCATATTTTTGTTGAATCAAACTTAGTTATCAAATTGAAGACATTGCCAGGTTTCACGCATGTCCAGTGGCATCATTTTGAGGTCTGTATTGTATTTTGGAATAAACTTTAATGAAAACCCTTCTTGACTTGTCTCAGTAAATTGGAAATTGTCTGATTTCATGGCAAATGAGTAACCTTCCTCATTGATGATGTTCAGTCCAAAATAGAAGAAATCTGATCTTGTGTGTCTGTCTGTCTTTGCTGTTATTTATTTATTGATTGTTTTGTAGGTGCCCAGATGACAATTATGAGTCAGTCGTGTGCAGAAAGGTGTAATATTATGAGGCTGGTTGACACACGATGGGCTGGTATAGCCAAGGGAGTGGGTACACAGAAAATTATAGGAAGAGTTCATTTAGGTAAGCAGAGCCATGTGTAGCCTGGCCTGTCCTGGATTACCCCTGCATTTGTCAGAACGATTTACGTTTGTAGACTGGCCTGTTCTGGATTACCCATGTGTCTGTCAGACCAATTACCTCGAAGATTGACACTTCACAATTGACGTGGCCAGACCTTCAAGTTATGGAGCAGTCAATGCTGCTACAGTCAACACCTGCACATATGGCTCTAGCTAAAAGAGGAAAACTGTGTCATGGGTATGGTCTCCTTCTCATTCTCTCATTGTCAGAGTTTGAAACCCCATAAACTGTCGGTGTAACACCCTCCGACTGCGCTATTGCGCATTCATTCTTTGTTGATTTTGATTGATGTGAGAAGCATTTATCTGCATACAAAAGGCATCCTGTATATTTTATAGAAAAATGAATAAGTTGGATGTAAGAACACAGAGTATGGGGTCTTGTTTAGCTATGACATTAGCTGACTCCATGCTGCTTTGTTAGTAACGGACAATGCTGATCATTGTCCTAGAAACTAGGCAACTTGAGTCCCACAGAGACCAAATTTCAGAAACAATATTTTTTTGAATTTTTCATTGTCAACCAAGAGGATACACCATGTAGGACGTAAAAAAAAAAAAAATTAGGAGCATTAGGACCAGCAATTTTCTAGTTTTACGTGAAGTTGAGGAGGCCCCACATGAATGGACTGTAATGAATGTCACATTTGACAGGTTTGTCCTGAAATGATGATGGTTCATCAAATGTGCTTTATCGAATGCAATGGTCACATCATGCTCACTTGTGCATTGCTGTTAACAACAACAACACTATGTCCCATCATTTTCCGTGTCACATTGACATGTACTCCGTATAATTTCAACGATTACATCCAGCAGAACTACTTAATCTACTAGATTGCAACATGGCACCGACAGGTGAACAAAACGCGCTGTATTCAAATCAAGCTGTCAAGAAAAAAATCCAGAACATTCTGAAAACTGGCACTCTCCTTGATATAAGGTACACGGTAACATGCTTTTTCTTTTTTAGCAGGAGTTTTCAGCCTAATTTTGCAAAGAGAATTTTCAGTGGGTTTTAAAATTGGACATACAAGTGGTCTAGGTTCTGTGGAATCTGCCATATGCAATCTAATGTCATGAGATTGCTCCATGCTGGAGCCTTATATGTATGATCAGTTTATTGAGCTGTACATGGAAATATTTTGGTTTCTATTTTCAAATTTCTTATTTTCAGGTCAAATTCAAATAGGCAAGGACTTTTTACAGTCCTCATTCTCTATATTAGAGGACCAACCCATGGATATGTTACTGGGATTAGACATGCTCAAAAGGCATCAGGTGAGTGAACAATAGGGCTTCAATTGCCATGATCATGATGGTCATGATGGTTGCATGTTATGACAAAGTGTCAGAATAGGATGTAGGTTAATCTGTCACAGAATGTCAATATTATAGTCCATCCAATGTACAGGTACTGTACTCCTACTGCCAGTGTAACACTCCCTCATTGATTTATCACTGATAACCTGGCATGCTTGAACTTTCAGTTTTGTTATTGTGACTCGGACAGATAAACTTCTTCAAAATATTGTCAAAAGTCCATTATTCCATCATTCTTGTTCAAGCATGTTATTCATGTAGAGTAATATTATAATCTGTTGTGTAGCTGTACTATTGTACATTGACCACTCCGCTCCACTTTTGCATGGCCAGTGTTAAATATTGACTGTATTTCAGGTTATCAGGGGAAATCCGTCAATGTGAAACTGTTGGAGGCACACACTCTGATGTAAGGAGAATGAATGAGGAGAATGAGTACAGACAGTGGCACAGTCAGGTGCATGTATACTGTTGTCATGGTTGTCTGGATGTCTGCTGAAAATAACATGTCTGCTACCTATCCTCCCCATCCTCACACTCTCTGCCACCTCCTCCCATAAACCCCTTCCCCTCACCTGTCATCTCCCTCCTCCCCTTCCCGACACCGTCTTGTCATCTCCCTCCCTCCTCCTGTTGCTATTTTGTCACCTTCTTCCTCCCTTCCTGATATTATATGTCACCGCCCTTCTCCCCCTTGCTGACATATTTTGTCACCTCCCCTCCCCTGTCCTCACACCGTCTGTCATCTCCCTCTTCCCCATTACTGACTCCATCTTCCTCCTCCCCTTCACTGACATATTCTGCCATCTCCCTCCTCACTTCCCGACACTGTCTGTCGCCTCCCTCCTCCGTTTCCTGACACTGTCTGTCACCTCCCTCCTCTCCATTTCTGACACTTTCTGTTACCTCCCTCCTCCCCCTTCCTGATACTGTCTGTCACCTCCCTCTTCCCCATTACTGACACCCATCTGTCACCTCCCTCTTCCCCATTGCTGACACTGTCTGTCACCTCCCTCCTCCCCTTCCTGACTGTCCGTCACTTCCCTCTTTCCCTTCCTGACACCGTCTGTCACCTCCCTCCTCCCCTTCCTCTTCCTAACAGTGTCTGTCACCTCCGTCTTCCCCATTCCTGACACTGTCTGTCACCTCCCCCTTCCTGACACTGTCTGTCACCTCCCTCTTCCCCATTACTGACACCATGTGTCACCTCCCTCTTCCCCTTCCTGATACCGTCTGACACCTCCCCCCCTTCAATACACTTGTCACCTCCCTCCTCCCCCTTCCTGACACCATCTCTCACCTCCCCTTCCTGACACTGTATGTCATTGCCCTCCTCCTCGTCTTGACATCATCTGTCATCTCCCCCTTCCCCTTTCTGACACCATCTGTCACCTCCCTCATCCCCTTCCTGACTCTGCCTGTCCCCTTCCTCCTCCACTTTCCAACACTGATGGTCACCTCTCTCATTTTTCCGGACATTGCCCATCTCCTTGAATGTTCTGCTGTGAATGTTGATCATCATGTAATCTCTCACTATTTTACACAGTGCTGCATAGATCTGAAGAATAACAAGTTGGTGATAGGTACAACGGGTGAGGAAACACGATTCCTTAGCGAAGGGGAACTCCCGGAGCACGCCAGACTGAATGGAGCATCGGGGGTGGCCCCCAGTAAAAGTCAGATTGAGTCTGAAGACCAACAATTGGCAGAAGCTTTGGCCAAGTCTGCTCAAGATGCTGGTGAGTTCATGTGGGAGATGTTCAGTTGTAAGGATTGAGATTAAGAGGATCTCAACCGAGTCACTCAGTTGGGATGTATTATCCTTCTCAAGAGTGGGAATTTTCATCCCTTGATCAAGTTAATGTGGAATTCTTTTTCTCATAGAATTTAAATCATTACTTTAATCAATATTTTAGTAAAAATATCAACAAAACTTGCTGGAGCGCATCATGCCTGCAGCTTGTTTCTAGTATCGTGATTCATCACATACGTTCACAGGCCTTGTTTTTCGTCAAAATTCACGGGAATCCAAATAGATTCTCACAACCCAGCTCTATGGGAATCCACGGGAATAAAATGCTATCATTTCTATACAGATTGCTAATATTTTACGGAAATCTGCTGGATTCCCGTAAATTATTTTGCGCGAGTGCTGGCGGGAATCGGATTCCCGTGGAAAAGCAAGCCCTGGTTCAGCCCATATACTTAATATGTGGGATGACATATCCCAGCCGCTTCTACCATACGAGTTTCATACTACATGTATATTAATGAATGGGAAAGGCTGTGTTTTATCAATATTGAAATAGAGCAGGCCTTTTAGTTGGTCTTCACAATGATGACACATATATCAATCATCTCATTTGTCCATTTAACTATTCAACCACTTCCCTTAGAATGCATGCTTTATTATTTTCAATGACTAGCAAGGCATGAACAAAAATAACATCTGGCAAGCTGGGAAATATTGGTACATGTTTAATACCTTTCAAAAATTCACCATATCAGAATCCTTTCCAGCCTCATGAAATCAGAATAGTACCTAATAACCAGCCAAATATTCCATTGTGTAATTGGATTCCTTGTTTTGTGATGAACATCATTCAGAATATGATATGTATCAAACTAATTCTACTCATGTCTTGTTTCCTTCTACAGCACCTGGTCTAACCACATCTGGAGCAGCCTCAGGGTCTACACCCTCCACCTCAGGGGCCACCTCCTCTCCCTCACCCTTCCCTGAAGCAGTCGTCACGCAACTCATGTCCAGTGGGTTCACCCGACAACAAGTTATCGACGAACTACGAGTGCAAAACGGCAATCCTGATACAGCATTGGCAGCACTTATAGCAAAATCCCTACAGTTCCCATGATAGATCGCTGAACAAGATTGTTATGTATTAAATATTATGTAAAACACAAGCATGAAAATTACCACCCAATTATATGAAGTACTCCCCGTTATACGGAGTATTACCCATTATGCCGAACTCTTGAAATGGCCAATTGGTTATTTTGTGTACATTATGTACATGACTATATTATGGTACAAGATGTTGAATGTGATCATATCATCATTTCTTTCCATTACTGCTTCTTACCTTTGTTTCACAAGTGGCTGATTCATCCTCTGACTTTCATGGCACTGCGATTCAGTCCTTTTCCATAAAGAGACTAGAGGAAAACTGCAGATACAGGCTAGTTTTGAATGGTTTGACCATGTTGACCGTAATCATGTAAATATAATCATGCTCAATTATATTGGAATGCCTTCATCCCTTTTGTGAACTCCTTAGAACTGCCCGTCGGACCAGATTAACTAAGCACCGCCCGTCGGACCAGATTAACTTAGCACAATCCATCAGATCAGATTTATTGTTTACTTTATAATTTAATGAAATACAGGAAAACTCGAGGCTCTAGGGCTGGAACCCCAACAATCAGGAACAGTACCTCTGCTGATGGTTTGACACAAGCCTATTTCCTTGAACAGTAGTTGTTTTCATGGGTCTGATGATTTACCCTACAGTTAATGGGATAGTGTAAGAGAGAAATTGCGATTTAAATATTGTTTTATTATCTTTCTCACTGAAAATGAACGTGTCTAGAATGTGGGCTTTTGGGACATGTTTGCATCTCATTTAATAGTCATTGCAGCAACATCAATATGGTCAAAAGTTGTGCTAACGTGTGCAAGAAAGTCTTCCATTTTTCAGTCAGTCGACTGTATTGTGTTTTCATATGTATATGTTTTCACCCCTTAAACAGTTTGTCCTTGAGGTAATGTAATGTCTGTCCATCTGCATATATTATTAACACCATATCTCAAGCAGAAGCTTATCGGAGGTTGGTGAGATAATTATATGGACCTATTTCTTCCAGGTCACTGTTTCAAAGTCGATAAATAAGTCACCAATTGCTTGTTTCCACCATATCTCGAGACAATGATCTTGCTTTATTTTCACAAGGCCCTTGTGTCAAAGTACACATATTCTCTAAAGCTGAGAGACAAGATAGGCCTAGGTTTACCAAACACACACGGTGTACTCACACCTGGTCAGTGATCCTACCCTGTTGTCACAAGATCATTGGGTCAAAGTACACGTGACCCTCTTCATTATAATGCTGAATTTGGGGGGAAAATAGACTGTATTGTAAGCTAGTTGTGATATAGCCATAATCATAACTACTCCCTCGTCATTAGATCAGTGCATTGTGCAATTCATGCTTCTTTTTGGCATGTTTGCCTCTTCAAGCAAAATAAAGTGAATGTGTTTATATCTGTAGTTATTGATGGAAATGTGTTCAGCTCTTATCAGAAGCTATAACCACTATGTTGACCCTGCCACAAACTGGTAGGAGGATGGAGACATTGAGGAAATGTTAGTCTCCATTCCAGGAATAATTTTCAGCATGCCCTGAGGTAATCTCAGTCAGAATGTATTCATCACATGATCTGTTGGTAATTTGTTTCAGTGTTTTAGTGAATTGTTCATACCTTACATGTACATGTCTAACCTAAAGCCAAAGTTTGTGGTATGGACACACAATTTTGCAATGTATTAAATGTATTGCCGGCTAATTTCATTAGATCAACATACCTTTATGTGCCTTTCTTTTCAATTATAATGGAAACAAAATTTTATTGTACAAAAATTGAAGAAATTTGTCCTAGAAATGATTTAATTCATGTGACAAATTTCATGCTCCGAGAGGAATATATTGGACATAGATGAGTAAATCATATCATGGGATAAGATGTAATATATTTCAGCTGTACTGCCTGTGCAATGCTCTTGTTTTCTCTATTGAGGAAGTTTGGAATATCTATATTATTCTATTATGATAAAAAATTTGCTCTTTTTGGTGAAAGGAATATTTCATTGTTGATCTAATTCAGTTGATTATGTCATTGTACATGTCACTAAGATTCACAATATTGGAAACTAAACAGAACAAAGATGCATGATCCTGTAAACAGGTTATTCTTGTGTGGATTATTTTGCACCTTATGAGAGTTGGCATATTTGTTACAATGTATAACAGTGGCATTTAAAAAAAATAATAACACCACATATTCCTTGGTGGATTTCAGCAATATTGTGTTATTGAGACATGTCCTCAAATAATGTTTTGTAAATACAACTGAACACAGTAAGTGATGTTACAAAAAATATTCCTGATTGATCATATATTGTTGCAAGAGCAGCCACCACAAGTTTCTTGAAAATGTGTAGAAATGCATACTTTGTGAATTCTATATTGTGAAGATCAAACTGATTGCTCTGGAGAAAATTTGGAGCCTATTTATTAAATTTTGTATCGGCCCCTGTAGGTGGCTATGTAAAGAATGAAAGCCTATCACTTGGTCAGTCTGCTTTATTTCAGTGATGTCGATAGCTGTAATAAATCCTACGTACATTAAATTCCATTGTTTAGAGGCATTCCATTAAATATGAATGCCTCCAACTCATATGGCCCAAAGTGCCGACCGCTCCACAGATCCGGAAAGTGTTCCTCTTTCTGGCTAGATGGAATATCGGATAAGAACAGTTTGCTTTGACCTGATATCAGTGTTTATCATTAAAGTTGCTTGTGCAGAAATATCTTTCAAATCCTGTTCAATTGAAGGGAGTATTGTCATAAATCACATGATCATCCATACAATTTAATCTGAAAGATTTCAGATGACTATTTTAGTAATAAATTTTTTTTAATAAACCAGTTTGTTTTTCTGTCCTATTTGTTGGATGAATTATACCATTTTGAAGACCATCATCTGTGGAAAATCATCGTTCATTCTGTGTCAGAGGCAGATATTGAAGAAAATTGTGCCAAACTCCGGCATATCGATCATGTAAGATGAAGAGACGTGAATATATGGAATTTCCATAAGTGGAAAATGGGCAGTGTTTGGCCAGAGTTCCATTTGCTAGCATCTCGCCTTGTGAACTCTATCCCAAAAATCCACTCTTTGTTTACACCAAGGCAGACATTTGAAGGAAAGCCATGCAAATGTTCACTAGTATAATGCCAGCGGAAAGCCATGCAAAGTTCTCTGCCCAGTTTACAAGCAAACAGTGTGCACATTAGAGACCAATATTAAAGGAAAACCATGCTACGTACCGTACTTCGTTTTGTGCCTACATCGAAAAATTTAAGGCAGACCATTCAAGGAAACCCATATGAGAGGTATTCAAGAAAAAAACCAAACAAAAGTTAATTCTATGACTGTTTTCAGAGATTTAATGAATCCTATGTAAATGTTCAATGTGCCCTGCCCCAGTTTACAGGCAGAAAAACCCATGCAAATGCTCACTTTGTGCCTGTGTCTGAAGGCCAAGGTAAGTCCTGGGATATAGTTCATGTAAGAGATAGCGCTTTTCAACACGACATAAGTGAATGAAACAATGGTCAAACACTCGCCCATTTGCCCCTATTGCAAACCCCATAAATTCACTTTACATGACCGATGTGCCCAAGTTCTGCAGTATGAGCTAGACCAATAAGCCTTAACAGCCAAATCAGTTGAAGCTGTATGTACATCAAAATATAGATTGCGCTCTTATATGCCTGTCGATAGAAGAGGTCTTATATTGCGATCACGCCGGATTTCCCAAAGTCTTAACTTTTGCTTGCCCGTACCAGGTATGATATACTCGGTTCTATGTCATGGATTGGTACCAAACTTTGGGTCAAAGAGGAACTCCATTCAGTTTAAGGTCCAGGACACTGTGATTGAAAATACAGCAGATCATTGAAAATTGTCGTCTTTATGCTATAATTAATTCAAACTCGATATGAATGGTGATGGCAAAGAAGTCGAAGCCTATTCATTTTTACCACTGACAAGTTTATCGTCTGCTTGGTCCATCCGTCTGTCCATCTTGCTTGTTAACACTGTCTAGAAGGATAACAGCCAGGATTTCTAAATGCACAACTGGTGACGAGTCAGAAACCTAATGAAGATGACTGACCTTGACCTATTTGATCTAGGTCAAATTTGAGTATTGGTGATCGTTTTTACCCCTCGGGCAAATTTTGCCCAAAGGGTATGGTCTGTCTGTCTGTCCATCTTTCTTGTGAACACGATATCTCAAGAAGAATTCTAGCCAGGCATTGTGAATTCATACCACATATGTATCGGGTGAAGGGTCAGAAGCCTATTAGAAATGACTGATCCTGACCTATTTTATCAAGGTCAAATTCTAGTATTTGCTATATTTTTTGAAGGATTAAAGCTAGGGTCTCCAAATTCATATTATATATGCAACTCGTTATTGACTAGAAGGCCTATCCCAGTTGACTGACCTTGACCTATTTTTTATAGGTCATATACTGTTTATTATGATAAAACCTGAAGAAATAAAGCGAAGCTTTCCAAATTAATACTATGTAAACATCTGGCGAAGATCCAGAGGTGTACTGAAGATGACTGATCTTGACCTATTTTATCACGGTCAAATTTTAGTATTTGCTATATTTTTTGAAGGATTGAAGCTAGGGTCTCCAAATTCATATTACTTTTGCAACTGGTGATTGACTATAAACCTATCCAAGTTGACAGACCTTGACCTAGTTTTTCGAGATCATATACTGTTTAATATGGTCTAACATCAAGAAATATAAGCTTTTGAAAGTAATACTATGTATAAATCTGGCAAAGGTCCAGAGGTGTACTGAAGAGGACTGACCTTGTCCTATTTTATGAAGGTCAAATTTTAGTATTTGCTATATTTTTTGAAGGATTAAAGCTAGGGTATCCAAATTCATATGTGTGCAACTCGTGATTGACTAGAAGCCTATCCCATTTGACTGACTTTGGCCTATTTTTTAAAGGTCATGTACTGTTTATTATGATATAACATGAAGAAATAAAGCTAGGCTTTCCCAATTAATACTATGTGTACATCTGGTGATGCTCCAAAGGTGTGCTGAAGATGTGACTGACCTTGACCTATTTTATCCTTGACTTATTTTATCCAGGTCAGATTCTATTTAGTACAATATTCCATGAAAGATTATATTTACATTGTCCAAATTTATACCATTTATGGCTGGACCTGCAGTCTACTGAAGAATATCACTAACCTTGACCTATTTTTAAAAGGTCAAATTCTATACGTCGGGTCTAAGATCTCCAAATTCATGTTCCCTATGTAATTAAGTTAGAATTGACTTGAAATTTTTTGAAGATGACTGACATTGATCTGTATTTCCAAGATAAAATTACTTGATTTGATTTTCCAAGATAAAATTACTTGATTTGATTATAAGCTGTTTAGAAGAGTATATTTTTTAGAGCTAAGAAGTGGTCATGCTCTGCCAGAACCTCAGTCCTTGGCAAAAGCTACAGCCACCCCTACTAAATCACATTTTTGTTAATCTAGTTCTAACAATACACTCATGATATTGTACAATGTATGATTGCTGGATGTAAACAGTAACTGATAGACGAGGGGCGTTGATGCCCAATGGGCTATTTTTGAGGGATTACATCTAGGCTCTCTCAATTCATACTACATATGCAACTAGTGATTAAATATCGGTTTCCTGTCCTGTTAATTAATCCACACTGAAATGATCACAGTTTCAAACCCCAATCTCCACAATAATTTGTGGTCATCAAACACCTCTGCCATTCTTTTTTATCCAACTCAAATTCATGTGGACTCCGCGTGTGTGTGCATTGGACTCCCCGAAGTTAACCAAGGATCTGATTGGCAGCCTTAAAAGGGCATATTCCTCGTTGATTGGTTGGCGGAAAATGATCTAATTAGCACTAATCTCTTGGAATGTCCGGACAGGTACAAACTGTGGTAGCTATGTGTATTAGCCATGTAGAGTACGATGTCCAACCCTATGTGAATGTCAATTCATGGGAAACTATGTAAATTTGCTTTGTATTAATCATTCATTGTGAACAAAATATATTTAGGCTACTACATGTATCATACTACATACACTAAACTGGCTAAAGATTTGAATGCTCAATGATCTATTTTTGTTACAATTCTCCAGTGTTCATGTAGGCCTACAGAATAAAATAACTAAATGAATAAAAACACGAACAGGTCATTGTAATTTGAAAAGAACTATTTAATTAGTTCAAAACCTTGTTTCAGTATAATTCAACTTGACTTTTAATGGGGCTTTGAACTTTGGATTCTCATCGTCTTTCTCAGCAATGCAGCTTATGAAATTTGATTTTATATATTCCTCTCATAGCAGGAAATATCAGAATTTGTATAATATATATATATTATATATCATGTATATAGGACCAAGGTGACATTCATGGTTTACTGATATATATATTGATATCTGTAGGCTGATCAAGTCTGAGCTGGGTAAGTGATATGAAAGGCCTGTTGTGGAAACACACTAAACTTCTGATT
Source organism: Hanleya hanleyi (assembly GCA_036873755.1). Lineage (NCBI taxonomy): Eukaryota > Metazoa > Mollusca > Polyplacophora > Lepidopleurida > Hanleyidae > Hanleya > Hanleya hanleyi. Next base: position 73,502 of record JAVTVY010028896.1, read on the forward strand.
AAATAACAGCAAATGTAATAATTCATGATGTTGACAATCATCACAGCTTTCAAAAATTAAGTAAGTATATGTTTATTTCATAACAGATTTTTGCCTTGTATAAATATGGCAATAATAAATTTTAAATTGAATCGCTTTTACAATAATCAGAAGAATTAGGTTTGAAAATATCTTTTCATATACATGTATGAGCAAATGCAATTAATCAACTTTACATCATATCAGTTTGACCAAAAATCAGACCTTTCTTTTACTTAAATTTTAAACAGTTGACAGTTGTCTCATAAGTTCTGTTTCTTCATAATTTCCCATGGATCAGTCATCCGTGAGGTAGATATCAGCCTCAGATAGAAGTTTAGCAGCATCTGCACATTCTTTCCTGCCAGAATTTCTACCTTGGGCCGTCCTCAGCAATATCTCTAGCTCTCCACATGTGTCCTTCAGCCTCATGATGCTGTAAGACTGAGAGGCTTTCATCTCCTGAAGCATCTCTTCCTGTTTCTGTATCTGTGCAGTCGGCTTCCCAGATCCTCTCATATGAGCCAATCTGCCTTCTGTCTGTCTCACATTACTCTCGTGTTTGATTACTTCATTGAGGGAACGTTGAGCTTTGTTTGTGCATAGATGCAGTTGCCCAAAAGCTGCATCTACAGACAGGGAAATCAATAAGAGAAATATGCAACAAGTATGATATTTTCTTGGAGTTTAGAATCATAGTTACCAGTAGCCTACATTTGATATCTTCTGTTTATATTAGGCCAAGTAGGAGTAGATGCTTGTTGAGGGACAGTATCCACCATTAATGGTTTAACATGTAGTTTTAGTCAGTTTTTGTACTCAAATGGCAGGGCTATACTAGTGAGATTATATTGGTTGATAGAAATCTCAAAACTAGGTTGAGATGGTGAAGCTAATACAAGTAAACAAAGGCCCATGCAAGAGTGTTCAACCTTTAGAAGCAATATGAGGTGTATGCCAACATGTAAAACTACCAAACAACTAAATTTAGAAGGTTGACGCTTACAGCCGAGTCCTGTAAGTTGAGAAGGCTGATGTTTACAGTGGAATCATGTTTGTTGAGGTTGATACTTACAGTGTGGTCATGTAAGTTGAGAAAGTGGATGCTCACAGCTGAGTCATGTAAGTTGAGAAAGTGGATGCTCACAGCTGTCATGTAAGCTGAGAAAGTTGATACTTACACCAGTTATATAAGTTGAGAAAGTTGATGCTTACACCAGTCATATAAGTTGAGAAAGTTGATGCTTACACCAGTCATATAAGTTGAGAAAGTTATGCTTACAGCAGTCATGTAAGTTGAGAAAGTTGATGCTTACACCAGTCATATAAGTTGAGCAGTCATGTAAGCTGAGAAAGTTGATGCTTACACCAGTCATGTAAGCTGAGAAAGTTGATGCTTACACCAGTCATATAAGTTGAGAAAGTTGATGCTTACACCAGTTATATAAGTTGAGAAAGTTGATGCTTAAAGCAGTCATGTAAGCTGAGAAAGTTGATGCTTACACCAGTCATGTAAGCTGAGAAAGTTGATGCTTACACCAGTCATGTAAGCTGAGAAAGTTGATGCTTACACCAGTCATATAAGTTGAGAAAGTTGATGCTTACACCAGTCATATAAGTTGAGAAAGTTGATGCTTACACCAGTCATATAAGTTGAGAAAGTTGATGCTTACACCAGTCATATAAGTTGAGAAAGTTGATGCTTACACCAGTCATATAAGTTGAGAAAGTTGATGCTTACACCAGTCATATAAGTTGAGGAAGTTGAGAAAGTTGATGCTTACAGCAGTCATGTAAGTTGAGAAAGTTGATGCTTACACCAGTCATATAAGTTGAGAAAGTTGATGCTTACACCAGTCAAATAAGTTGAGAAAGTTGATGCTTACAGCAGTCATGTAAGTTGAGAAAGTTGATGCTTACACCAGTCATATAAGTTGAGAAAGTTGATGCTTAAAGCAGTCATGTAAGCTGAGAAAGTTGATGCTTACACCAGTCATGTAAGCTGAGAAAGTTGATGCTTACACCAGTCATGTAAGCTGAGAAAGTTGATGCTTACACCAGTCATATAAGTTGAGAAAGTTGATGCTTACACCAGTTATATAAGTTGAGAAAGTTGATGCTTAAAGCAGTCATGTAAGCTGAGAAAGTTGATGCTTACACCAGTCATGTAAGCTGAGAAAGTTGATGCTTACACCAGTTATATAAGTTGAGAAAGTTAATGCTTACACCAGTCATGTAAGCTGAGAAAGTTGATGCTTACACCAGTCATGTAAGCTGAGAAAGTTGATGCTTACACCAGTTATATAAGTTGAGAAAGTTGATGCTTACACCAGTCATATAAGTTGAGAAAGTTGATGCTTACACCAGTTATATAAGTTGAGAAAGTTGATGCTTACACCAGTCATATAACTTGAGAAAGTTGATGCTTACACCAGTCATATAAGTTGAGAAAGTTGATGCTTACAGCAGTCATGTAAGTTGAGAAAGTTGATGCTTACACCAGTCATATAAGTTGAGAAAGTTGATGCTTAAAGCAGTCATGTAAGCTGAGAAAGTTGATGCTTACACCAGTCATGTAAGCTGAGAAAGTTGATGCTTACACCAGTCATATAAGTTGAGAAAGTTGATGCTTACACCAGTCATATAAGTTGAGAAAGTTGATGCTTACACAAGTCATATAAGTTGAGAAAGTTGATGCTTACACCAGTCATATAAGTTGAGAAAGTTGATGCTTACAGCAGTCATGTAAGTTGAGAAAGTTGATGCTTACACCAGTCATATAAGTTGAGAAAGTTGATGCTTACACCAGTCATATAAGTTGAGAAAGTTATGCTTACAGCAGTCATGTAAGTTGAGAAAGTTGATGCTTACACCAGTCATATAAGTTGAGAAAGTTGATGCTTAAAGCAGTCATGTAAGCTGAGAAAGTTGATGCTTACACCAGTCATGTAAGCTGAGAAAGTTGATGCTTACACCAGTCATATAAGTTGAGAAAGTTGATGCTTACACCAGTTATATAAGTTGAGAAAGTTGATGCTTAAAGCAGTCATGTAAGCTGAGAAAGTTGATGCTTACACCAGTCATGTAAGCTGAGAAAGTTGATGCTTACACCAGTTATATAAGTTGAGAAAGTTGATGCTTACACCAGTCATATAAGTTGAGAAAGTTGATGCTTACACCAGTCATATAAGTTGAGAAAGTTGATGCTTACACCAGTCATATAAGTTGAGAAAGTTGATGCTTACAGCAGTCATGTAAGTTGAGAAAGTTGATGCTTACACCAGTCATATAAGTTGAGAAAGTTGATGCTTAAAGCAGTCCTGTAAGCTGAGAAAGTTGATGCTTACACCAGTCATGTAAGCTGAGAAAGTTGATGCTTACACCAGTCATATAAGTTGAGAAAGTTGATGCTTACACCAGTTATATAAGTTGAGAAAGTTGATGCTTAAAGCAGTCATGTAAGCTGAGAAAGTTGATGCTTACACCAGTCATGTAAGCTGAGAAAGTTGATGCTTACACCAGTTATATAAGTTGAGAAAGTTGATGCTTACACCAGTCATGTAAGCTGAGAAAGTTGATACTTACACCAGTCATGTAAGCTGAGAAAGTTGATGCTTACACCAGTTATATAAGTTGAGAAAGTTGATGCTTACACCAGTCATATAAGTTGAGAAAGTTGATGCTTACACCAGTTATATAAGTTGAGAAAGTTGATGCTTACACCAGTCATATAAGTTGAGAAAGTTGATGCTTACACCAGTCATATAAGTCGAGAAAGTTGATGCTTACACCAGTCATATAAGTTGAGAAAGTTGAGAAAGTTGATGCTTACAGCAGTCATGTAAGTGGAGAAAGTTGATGCTTACACCAGTCATATAAGTTGAGAAGGCTGAAGTTTACAACAGAATCATGTAAGTCGAGATGGTTGATAATAATATAGCATACTACTACATGTACTGATAGCTAGTAAGGTGGGTACCAAATAGTCAAACCTACCACTACATAACAGAGGTTGAAGCCAACTAATCAAGCTTTCTACTATTTTGTGATGTCCAAATACAGGAGCTTCATGTATCAACTTCAGTGTAAATTGTGTACTTTGATGAAGTTGATCATGTTGCTAAATACTAAAATTTACTTCTACTCTGTGAATGATGATGCCAATAGCCTTGCTTCAGTCCAACTAAGTAATGACCATGATTAGCTGTACAATCAATGAGGTTTAACTGTATGACAGTATCTCACCTGTGCTTCCTTGTCAACTTGAGAGAAAACAAGCACAGATTGTGTTGTCTATGGCAGTGTAGGAAAAATTATAATCTCATACATAGATCAGATTGGTTACAAACTACATTTTACTGAATTTATACTATACAGTGAATCCTCCACTAAATCAATCACAGGAAGAGAAAATTTCCACCACAGCATGATTCAATTTATTATGACAGCAATTGACAACATGGTAGTGTGACTAACATCACAGGACCTACGAAGTAGGGTAGGCATCAGGATTCTGACCTGAACTGAACTCTTTGAAATCCCTCATGCCCAATGCAGAAATCCTGCCTATATTAAGATGGGCACAGCCTAACTCAGAATCACTAGTGATTTTCATCAAAAATCACCAGAATTTTTTATCAAAAGTAGACCAGCTCAGAACTTGCTGGTAAGAGTCCCCTTAATGCTCCTTCATGCCAAAAATTAAGGTTCTACTGTCAACGGTTCTCCTTATTTTGCCGACGAAAGGATTCGGATGGACTCATTCATTCATTACCGTACAATTTGCAGATGTTAGCCTACTTCGTAGGAAAATGGTTAAAAATTGTGCAGATGATCCATGCTTTGTTGTTGGAATGATTATAGAGGTTGATCACATTAATACAACCACATTTATATCCAATAACTATTTTTAGGAGGACAATTTCTTGGTATTAAAGCACAAAAACTTGTTCTGGATGGGCCAGTCCCATAAAAACCTCAAACTCATGCCCTCATAGAACCACAATGTTATCAGAAGGACAATTAAAGATAGAAAACACTCAACAATAAACATTCATTGATAAATACATTCATTCCTAACACCAAAAGAACTAGTATGTATATAAAATAAAGGTGACATCCAATCAGATGATTTACAATGAAAGATACAAGTAGAAACTTAGCATACTTGAATAATGTATCAATGTATTACAAGATAATTTATACATTAAAACAATAGGTTGCTTACAATGTGTGTTATTTAAGAATGAGTTGATTACAATGCATGACTTAAAGGCAAAATGCACATGTTTTTAAATTCTCTGTTTTACATTTATTATAGGTTGAATAATGACAGAAATACCAGTAAATCTACTTCACTTGGATTAATTTGAGTTGGTACCCCTAGTCCAGCTGAATTCAGATTTGCAAATTGTCATCGCTTATCTTTCCTTGATAGTGACGTCACGTCAGACCAGCCAGCCGAGACTGAACGTTACAAGTATTGATGATGACCAGGTGGTCTGATGTGACGTCACAAACCAGCGTCAAATAAGGGCAGATAAGTGATGCGGATTTCATTTCTGAAATCGGCCGGGCTGAGATACCAACTTCGGAGCACTTTTCAAAAGCTACCAGGAGACAAAATACTTCAAATAAAATCAAATGAAGTGGTTAGGCTGATATAACAATCATTAAATGGCCCATGAAGAATATAAAATGGAAAAGATGAAAACCTTTCATGTTACCTTTAACATAATGGTACATGAGGGCTTAAATAGCTAATGCTGTAATTTTGAATATATGCATGAAATATCACTTGATGGCAGATCTGTCAAATTGACCAAAAAAAAGTATTTATTGTCAACTGCTCAAGAACAAAATTGCAAAGGCAACTGCAGACAGTGCCTGATGTGACTTCAATCAGAGAGCACTGTGATACCAGCAACGCCTTGTTAGAACCCCATGTGATTTTAAAACAACACCCGATGTGTAAAGTTATGATGTTTGGAATGTCATCACATGATATCAGATTTACTTATGCCATTAATTTGACAGTTTTGCCATCCAGTGTTATTTAATGCATATTTTCAAAATGAGTGCATAAGCTCTTTGAAGATTACAAAATAGAATATTGTTCTTGGAGTAACATGGTAGCAATAGTACATGATGTACATTTTAATTAGGTACAGATAAGTCCTATTTCCCATTGTCACTTTCCTGTTCTGTACACTATATACAGTGCATTCCTGAATAGCCAGACTATCAGTTCAAACAAAGAAACCTTTCAAAATGCAATAAATAAATTAAATAAGAAACCAATTTTTGCTACGTTTGTAGAGAGAAATAATATCTCAAGAGACGGTCATCATTGTGCAATATATATTTTAATGATATAACCATGAACCTATTGAACTCCCCTCATCCAAAAAAACAACAATGAAAACCTCCATACAGACTAGAAGCAATAACCGGAAGAATTTCTGAGATGGAATGTCAATTCTATATGAAAACCCGAGGGGTTAAGTCCCCTCTCTTAGGCTTAGAACGTTAGGCTTAGAACCATAATGTTTAGTACCTGGTATGGAGAGTTATCCCAAACGAGATCCAGTGGCAAGGTACCCGCAATTACCGAATTTGTCCTAATCCAACCAGGTTTTCAGATTTTAACTTGCCCCTCAAGTGGCATTATCTTTAGGTGGATTGGCATGAAAAACAATCCCAAGCGAGATCTTCAGGCATGGTACCCACTTACCAAATTGGAAAACAATCCATTCAGTTTTTCAAATGTTATTGTCTTGAAAAAAAATTTTAACTTGGCCCCCAGGTGGCGCCACCTATAGGCACCTTCTCAGGAAAGAGTTCTCTCAGAGTGGGTTGAAGCAAGTTGAACAAAAATCTCTTTTAGCTGACTGTGTACAAGAATCACACAGGACCAGGTTGGATGAGATCAATCCATTGAAAGGTTGAGCCATTCCTGCTCAAGTGCTGGACTTCAGTAATGCCCTAATAGGTGACATGATCACACACAAGATTGTATTACATCAGGCAAGAACAAGAGTACACTAGCCTTAACTTCTACATTTAATATTTAAATGCAAAAATGTTGAAAAACTATCCTTCACATATTTGTATCTAAATATGTCAATTCCACAGGTCACAATATTGAAGATTGAGCCAGAAACTAGAATATCCAAGATTGTCATTTATCAATTCATTTGTGACATTGGAACATATAATAATAATGTGAATATGAAGGGCAAGAAGTATTTCAAAAATATGATCACTGATAATTTAAACACTAACAAACAGTGACCTTGACACCTCCATACAGACTAGAAGCAATAACAGGAAGAATTTCTTGGACGGAATGTCAATTCTATATGAAAACCCGAGGGGTTGAAGTCCCCCAACATTGAAACAATTGATTTGGCTTGGAACCGTAACGTTCAGAGCCTGGTATGGAGAGCAATTCCAAATGAGATCCAGTGGCAAGGTACCCACAATTACCGAATTTGTCCTAATCCGACCAGGTTTCCAAAAGTTATTGTCCAGAAACAAAATTTTAACTTGGCCCACAGGTGGCATTACCTAACGGTGGATTGGCATGAAAAATAATCCCAAGCGAGATCTTGAGACAAGGTACCCATATACCAAATTTGGAAAGAATCTGTTCAGGTTTTCAAAAGTAATTGTCCGGACACAAAATTTTACCTCGGCTCCCAGGTGGCACCACCTATAGGTGGATCAGGGTGAAAAACAATCCCAAGCAATATCTTGAGGCGATGTACCCATATAACAAATTTGAAAAAAATCTGTTCCAGTTTTCAAAGTTTTGTCCAGAAACGAAGTCAGACAAATGGACGGACGTCCGGACAGACACATGCACGAATGGGCCCCAATACTATAGTCCCCCTTTAGCCTTTTGGGCATTGGGGGACAAAAATAATTTGATCCATGAGTGGAAATTGTATGTTACAACTTTACGTCAATAGAAATGAACCACACTGCACTCACTAGAAACTGGACACTGGATACCATCAGATGGTGATGTATAAATATTTATGGATGGTACGGTACCACACTTTTCATCAAACACTTTTCAGGGTGTGCGCTATAAAGGCGAATTTGAATAAGGAATTTCAGATCCCTATCATGTTCACAGTCCTTTCACACTATCATTGTACAGTTGTACATCATAGTCTGATATAATAGGTTTCACTGAGTGACATTAGTTTGGTACTCACCGTACTGTAGCAGTTTGAAGGAATCTCAGACTCGGTGGAATGTTAGACTGAGGCTGTACAACAATAAAATATAATGTCCTACATAGTACTTTGCTGCCTGGTAATGCTGTACCACTTTGGTGAGGGTATTGTACCAATGTATATGAGAAGCTGTCAGAGACTATACTGGCGCAGTTTAGCACACTACTAGAGTTGCTATTGCTGTATATTTCTACTTACTAGGGCTATCAGGTATGTTGAGCTGCTCTTACTAGGTAGAATTTAGCTAATAGCTCTACTGCAGTCTATATGATAAATATTACAGTTCTGCAGACTAAGGGCATTAGCACTAGACACAGTTCAGGCCAGACACAGGCACACAGAGTTGTCCTTCCTGTCCTGTAGAGGGAGCTAATGCAGTTCTGAGATCAGGATCGTCCGCCAGCTTTTCCCTTACCCTGGTTCCTGGCTAGGGGAATTCCAGATTTGCCTTTTGCCGGTTTTGCTCCAGCATTGGTTGCTCCTTTACCTGAGGAAAGGATAACAACAAGAATCTCACAAAATAATTCCACAGATGCCACCATGAGCACATTCAACAATAACGTTTTTCTCCATATACTATCTGTAAGATGAATAACGGTCCATAAATATAGCTGGTCAAGGTGCCAAAAAGATATTAGAGAATGCCAACTGAATGGCCATGTCATTTTGGAACCGTTTAGAAATTATTAAAGTTTGAATGGATTCATAATACACTGTCATGACTGTGTAGTAACTACATTGTTTTATTAGAACAATTCCTCAATCTCAAAGCCATGTATTATGGACTACCAGGAAAGTGAGATGCTAAACCCATACTCCCAGCCCTGGAAGAGAAAAAGTGAGGTGAACGGCACCATTCATGATAGGTTGATTTATTGTACAGTACCATTAAATGGTACCCTCAAAGGCATTGTTAGTTCTCATGTACCTGTGTGTATTACTGACAAACTGAAAGGATTCAGCTAATGAGAGGATGGATTACAGGGAGCAAGAAGAGACAGTACTCTGTTGTTCAACAATAGAACTTTCTACATTAGGACATATGTGGTTGGCTCTCAACTGTGAAACTCCACCTATGTGGAACGATCCTGGATGCTTTTAAGCTGATCACAAACCTTGTGGGGGTTTGTTGAGGGCGAGAAGTCTCCGTGGGTTGTGTTTACATCCATCAACACCCATTAGGTGATTCTTCCAACCATCCTCCCCTGAGGGGATGTTCTCATGACACAGAGGGCAATGGTTCATGTTAGGCTTGATTGCTGTAATATAACCACACATTTATATGTACCATATACACTGAAACCTGCTGTAAGAACAGTTCTACCCATCTGGCTCAAATTTTTTAAGTACTTCAATCATTTATTCAAAACAGGCAGAGATCAACGACTATCGACAAGCATGAACAAGAGACTGGACATCTTCTATGTACATGTACAATTCTGTCATTATGAACTTGCAGCAAATAAACTTGCAGTCGCTCTGATAATTGTATGTAACAAGAAAACAAACTGCGGTTTGAGACCAGATTTCCTTTAGATTTGGGATACAAACTCACTGTATATATACATAACTTTCAAAGGAGTCACTGACTGCAATGGTAAAATTCTGATTCAGTCCACCATGAAGCTTTGTCAAGTTTTAATCAAAATTATTGAACCTTGTAACACACGGACATAATTTAATATGTGAAATACAGGGACTGTTTCTGTGAATCTTACGGAAAACTGCACTCTTCTCTGTATTTGTCTGGACTGAGATACAAAGTCAGAGAAACTATGCCTAGTCTGACAATATAAGTGTCTGAATATTGCAGAGCATGTGTCTTGATGTAAGTTGATATATTGGATAGAAATGTTAGATAACATACGATTACAGATCTTCTTGGCCACATGTTCCTCATACTCTGATTTAGGGATGGCTTCAGAACAGCGAGGATCTCGACTGAAGTTGCTCTTAGCATCACATTCCTGGAGGAGGTGGTCTGTATAACCTGCTATCTCTACAACCTGTAAAGATAAAGAGTCAAAACTTGTTACAAAATAACATCACATTCCTGAAGGAGGTGGTCTGTATAACCTGCTATCTCTACAACCTGTATCGATAAAGAGTCAAAACTCGTTACAAAATAACATCGCATTCCTGAAGGAGGTTGTCTGTATAACTGGCTATCTCTGTATGGATAGAGAGACAAAACTAAAATAACCGAGTCAAACTCCAGTATCATCAAAATGTCACTGGATCCATCTTCAGGACACAGTTGTATGATTGCAAGTTTAGCCATGGTAAACCTTGCAAAAGCTTCAGTCAGTTCTTTAGTCATTTTGAAATGTAGTTTCATTGTTTTTTTTGATTGATGGATTGTTTATTCACCATATACAAATAATATATATATATGTACAAGTAGGGTATAGATACATAGAAATATGGTGGGAATAAAACCCCAGAGGGCTTGTTAAATCCCAGATAATTAATAATAATAGATTAGCATGAGACGCTGGGTGCGTTCACAAATATATAAATGTACAATACATGGTGAATATACCATGGAGCCTTGTTTAGAGAATTATAGTTCCATAAGATATATATAGTGGGGCTCAGCATATATGCATATAGATAAACAAAACTTTTTTGTATAAAATAGGTTTGTCTCGTGTCCCTTGTGATGGCCTGAGATGAGTTAACTCCAAGATTTACAATTTGAATATAATTAGAAAGTACATCCTTCAGTACACTGATTCACATACATATTAATTGATGAGGTGTGATTTCAGTCGAGACTTAAATAGTGATTGTGACAGACATGATTTTAGGTAGTTAGGTAAAGCGTTCCAGATTCGTGGTGCTTTCGACTTTGTGCAATAAAATGATAGATTTGAGTGCACTCTCGCCCTATATAGATTGAGATTGGCTTGTCGAGTGGGATAACAATGGACTTCAGAGAGTTTTGTAAAATAATTTGAATAGTTGGTAGGGATAGAAAGGGGATTATTGAGAAATCTGTGAGTAAATAATAAAATTAAGAAGTTATTTAACTGAAATAGGGGGAGAATGTTTAGTTGTTTCATTAAGGGACTAGAATGGGCATATTTACCACTGGAAGTTATTACGCGGATAATTCTCTTTTGTAATATCACAAGTGGGTTGAGATGAGTTGAGAATGTGTTTCCCCATATTAAATTACAGTAACATACGTAAGAATAGAACAAAGAATAGTACAGCATAATCAAGGTTTTCCTGTTGAGGCAGTTCCGTATTGCGTTGATAACACCGATATTTCTCGAAATTTTTGAAGTTAGTTCGTCAATATGTGTTTGCCAATTTAATCTATCGTTAAAATAAACCCCGAGGAATTTAAAGCTAGAAACAGATTCAATTTCGGTGCCAAATATTGAAACCTTAGGGATATTTACATTTGTTGATCTATTTGGTTTAAATAATATAAATTTGGTTTTTTTCATGTTTAATGAAAGTTTGTTGCAGGAAAACCAGGCATGAAGCTTTTCAAGTTCCTGTGACATATTTTCCGCAAGTCTAATAAAATCGGCATCGGATAGGGTAGCGCTTGTATCGTCAGCAAAAAGATTAATGTCTAGAACCGATGTGGCCTTCGTAATGTCATTTATATATATTAAAAAGAGTATGGGTCCTAGTATTGATCCTTGTGGCACACCCGTACTGATAGGATTGAAAGAAGATATAGTGCCGTTGTAAGATACACACTGGCGTCGAGAAGATAGATAGCTACGAAACCAGTTATTTGTGACACCCCGGAAACCATAGTAATCAAGTTTATGTAAGAGGATCTCGTGATTTACTGTATCAAAGGCTTTGGAAAGATCCAAGAAAGTAGTAATGCTGAACTGCTTTAGTTCCTTTGCAGCAACCAGTTTGTCGTAATGGAAATTTTGAAAAAATGGAAATTTTGAAAAAAAAGTCACTCTCTCTCAATTTCTGTCAGCAAACAGTGATGTTGGTATTTGATGGGTTATATCTTTTCATGGATTATAATTTATACCCTGTCAGATTAAATTTGATCAAAATTTTGTTAAAAGCAGGTTCAAATTCTGAAGTACAACACTACACGAACTTCTTTGCATAGTACAAAACGTTGGAGGGAAATGAATCCTGACAAAAACAAAAATATTCATCCCTAATAGTGAGGAGAGATGGGTGGAGGTGACGTACAACTTGAACCAATGACAATGCATGTTTAGTAACCATATTTTACAAACATATTATTAACCACAGTTCATATAGCAGGACTTCCAGTTAATAGTGGCTAAACTTGTGCAATATATAAACATATAACGCAATTCAGGAGGTTCCAGACAATTTTATGTCTACTGCGCATGTTTTTGCGCATCTACCAAAACAGCGATATTTAAAGGAAATGTAATGGAAAAGGAAAATATAAGCATTTAAGAGAACAGTTGTGAAAGGATTTTTGAACTGGATATATTAATGTGTTTTTTTCCAAATTATAAGGCAATATGACGTCAAAGAAGGAAGGCTGGCAAACTGACTTCGCGAAATCAGGTTAAGTTTGCCTCATGGTCATGGTTTTTCATGTTGGCATTCTACTGTCTTGAAGAGAAGCCTGGTGACCCCTGATTTTTATTAGATTTTCCGATTCAGCATTGTTCAAGAAAGATATTGAAGCATTTGAGAAAATGGCATTTTACCTTCTTTAAAAATATGAGCTTTGGTATGAACAATGAAAATAGAAGCATTTTTCATAGCATCTAATCCAATATATTAGCATATGGTTAACCCATTGTAGCACACCATATCTATTAGTATATGGTTAACCCATTGTAGCACACCATATCTATTAGTATATGGTTAACCCATTGTAGCACACCATATCTATTAGTATATGGTTAACCCATTGTAGCACACCATATCTATCAGTATATGGTTAACCCATTGTAGCACACCATATCTATCAGTATATGGTTAACCCATTGTAGCACACCATATCTATCAGTATATGGTTAACCCACTGTAGCACACCATATCTATCAGTATATGGTTAACCCATTGTAGCACACCATATCTATCAGTATATGGTTAACCCCACCATATCTATCAGTATATGGTTAACCCATTGTAGCACACCATATCTATCAGTATATGGTTAACCCATTGTAGCACACCATATCTATCAGTATATGGTTAACCCATTGTAGCACACCATATCTATTAGTATATGGTTAACCCACTGTAGCACACCATATCTATCAGTATATGGTTAACCCATTGTAGCACACCATATCTATCAGTATAGGGTTAACCCATTGTAGCACACCATATCTATCAGTATATGGTTAACCCATTGTAGCACACCATATCTATCAGTATATGGTTAACCCATTGTAGCACACCATATCTATCAGTATATGGTTAACCCATTGTAGCACACCATATCTATTAGTATATGGTTAACCCACTGTAGCACACCATATCTATCAGTATATGGTTAACCCATTGTAGCACACCATATCTATCAGTATATGGTTAACCCATTGTAGCACACCATATCTATCAGTATATGGTTAACCCATTGTAGCACACCATATCTATTAGTATATGGTTAACCCATTGTAGCACACCATATCTATTAGTATATGGTTAACCCATTGTAGCACACCATATCTATTAGTATATGGTTAACCCATTGTAGCACACCATATCTATTAGTATATGGTTAACCCATTGTAGCACACCATATCTATTAGTATATGGTTAACCCATTGTAGCACACCATATCTATTTCACGATTGTGCAAAAATAAGCCTGGTGACCCCTGAATTTTATCCTTTATTTTGAATGTTAAGGGTTTGAGCTACCTCTTGTTAAAATATCAGAAAAATGACAGTTTATTTTCAAATTGTCTGTAACATCCTTAATATATCAAGTTTTGATTACAATATGAATGTACTTGTATCGGAATGACTCCTGACCTGTTTACAGTTACCACATCGTTTCAGCATGGGACAGCTCTTCCAATAGTGGACATCTAAACCTTCCTCTGTGAAAGTCTCGTTCCTTTCAGCACAGAATATACACGTACTACAAAACAGAATAATTATATTCAGGTGAAGTAGGTCATGAATATGCAGATTTTAATTGTGAGTGTGAAATTATAGCAGACAGCAGACCGTGGGAGGCAGAATAACATAACAGAGGCTGACGAAAGTCTCTCCTACAAATGCGGGACTTGCACAATACACGGTTCAGGCCTCAGCCGCTAGGTCGCCTTTGTTTTTATTTCCGTTTTAACCCACTTCTATCGTCTGCTAGGCACAGCTGAGTAGGCTGGCCGATCATTTCGCTTGGACGCGTAGCGGGCGATAACTCTTCGTAATAACCACCGCCCAACCGCCAGGATCGCGGCGAACGACATTTCCAGTTTATCGAGAAAAAGCAGCCGACATGGAAATAGATGTGAAAATAGCAGCTACTGCGTGTTTGCTTTAAGGTATGTGGTTGATTTATATGATTTTAAGTTCAATACTTGATATAATCGATAGAAACCTGTCGTAGTTTATTTGATTGTGCCGCCATATTCGTTAGCACTGGTGAAAGACAAATATGCCGAATATAAAACCGGCTCGCGGGATGATTGAAATAGTATAAACGTTTCCGTTCCGGGTCGTTTATATTTTGGAAACATTCAAGGATTTCCCGTAGGTAAGCAAAACCTATATCGCGAGATATCATGCAGGTAGTTGTCATTTGAACTCCCCTAAAGTCAATAAATACCGCGACGTCGGCATTAGCTGACAATGGGTTTAAATGTGTATTCATGCCAGCATGCTGTACAGGAGAGCTGTTAGATCTCAGCGGGAATTGAGCTTTCAAAGCTGCCCTGAAAGACCAGCTCAGTGCCTAGCAGACGATAGAAGTGGTATAAAACGAAAATAAAGATAAAGGCGATCCTAGCGGCCGAGGCCGGAACCGTGTATTGTGCAAGTCCCGCATTTGGTGCCATTACAGTGGGGGTATAAAATTTGAGGAAAAAGAGTTACATAGTTTTTTAAAGGCCCCTTGAAACAGCAATTAGTTACAATTTTTATGAAGGATTCAATCTGAAACCAGATCCCTGTCTACGATGGTACTGTGAACTGGTCCCTAAGAATATGGTCAGTGTAGACAGAGCTTTCAGTGTATAACAGATTAGCCTTTAGAAGGATGTCGGCATAAGGTGGCTATGATCACATGTTTGTTATGAGTTTTACCTTGTTTAAGTCTGTAGAGGCTGGACACTCAGTTTGCATCAATATAGGGGTGCCAAAATTTTCAAAATGACCAGGAAGTTGAAATGTTTTCCCTATTAAAGCTTGGGATTTTACAATGCAAACTGTACCCAAACTCATCTTTGTCAGATATTCCAGAATTATCATCACAAACATCAAGAAAGTTAGGATATAGGATATATACAGGAATAGAGGATTGTATACATGTAATAAATACTGCACACATTAAATATCAACACAATTAACACTTACTTCCCAACTTTGAAATACATTCTTCTTCCAAATTTAATTTAAAGGCCTCCTAATATTTATTACTAAGGTGAAAACTGTTTGAACAAAGAGCTTGAAGCTGAGGATTGGTGAGAGTAATGAATGGTAAGGAAGTGTTCATGGAAGGCAAGAAATCTCACTGAGATTGTACAACATGAACTGTGCAAAGCACTGAGAACCCCTCGACCTTGGCAGTATTAAATTAGGGCCTTAATTGAAGAACAAGCAGTAGATGGTAATAAGCAATTGGAAACAAAATTGAGTTTAACTCACTATAAAATAGGCAATCTCACTTTGCGACAGATCACTGCTCTATGACCTATGTGTTATGCAAGTTTGGTGCTACGCTCATAAACCACTTTCAATCACATGAAGTAGTTATAAACCGCTCATAAACCGCTTGTTTCACTTACATCCATGTTTCACTTACGTCCATACTCTCCTCGTTCCCCTGCTAATTCACACCGAATATGTTGCGCCTCTTGGTCATTAGGGGGCGCTTTATCTGGTTATCCAATCACCGTGCCGTAATACATGTAGCTCAGAGGTAACCAGATTCTTCATACTAACCATGATTGGCTAACTACTTCACATGATTGAAATTACGTCACACCCACAACTTTCTCAACAGTCATGCCTTCCTGATATTGATATCATGATTCTCACTTAAGTGGGAGGCATATCACTATTTTGACAGAGAGACATCATCGCTTCATAATATTAAGTCCACACTTAATTCAAAATCTGAAACACTTAAATGGTGTAGTCACCTTATCAATGTAGGCAACCCGATCGCCTTATATACTCATGACGATGAAGCGTGGTCTCATCAGTGGGATTTTTAAAAAAATTAGTGACTGTATTTGAAGGGATTAGTGAACAAATTTTTGCAATCAGTTGACGAACCTTACTAAATATAACGACAATGGAGGAAGTTATCCAAAAATTTATGAATATGATGACAATACCTCGGGGACAACTTTGGCTGTATCCCAATTTTTGTCAAGTGTAAGTTCAGTGGGCGAGGCCTCATCAAACTTGAAATATGGTGGTAATAAGCAGCCAGAGTTGAATGGATAAATATAACTCTTTGACCCAGAAAAAATAGGTCAATCTCACAGATTTTTGATAAGCTTCAGGTTTAAAGGAGAACTCGCCTGAACGTGCTTTCCGCTCTACACATCCTCCTTGAAAATTTCTTTGTGAATTGACTTGTTCTATGGGAATAATCCATTTTTCTCGCTAACCAACTGTAGGGCGCCGCCATTAGTTATGGCAGAGTTGAGGTAAATTTACGTCACAGTTGAGGAAGAAGGACATATGATTTGAGTGGAAGTACGGTTAGCGTTGTGGCAAAGAACCTGTGATGCTACCAATGACGTCGCCTCTGTTACGTCACATAGAATAAGCACAACCTCACAACCCAAAGTGCCTCGCTTTCATGTACTAATATGGTGGCGCCCTATGACCACTCTTCACAAATTATCACATCCAATGGATTATTTCCGTGGAACACCTTATTTCACGGACCATACATATAGTGCAAAAATCCTGATGTAAAATGGTGTTGAGGAGACTTCTCCTTGGAGACCATATCTGCTTTGAGAAGTGAGTTTGATGCTCCTAGACATACCATTCTTGAGATATGGCAGTAAGAAGCGATTCAGAATGAATTGACACAATCTGATCTGGTGACCTGGCAAAATGTTGGTCAATCTCACACATTTTCAATAAGCTTCTGCCTTGTGACCATATATGTGTGTGTGATGTAAGTTTGGTATTTCTAGGTATAGTTGTTCTTCATGTTCTTGAGATATGGTGGTAACGAAAAATAAGCGACAGACGGACGGCATGACATGCATACGGACGTACATGATGACGACAATACCCGAAGGTCAAATCTGGCCAAGGTTCAAAGCTATCCCCTCAAGAACTCTTGAGGAACAAAATGTGGTATATAGTTCATGTAAGAGAAGATACCGCTTTTCGACGTGATTTTCACATGTTAGCATAAGGAACAATGGCCGACCACGTCCCCATTTGCTATTATTGGAAATCCCGTAAATTCACGTCACTTCGTCTTACATGAACTATATGCCAAAAACGTGTCTGACATGATGTTTGAATTGGAGATTGAAAGTGAAAGTGGATTGTGAAGGTTTGAAAATGTGCAGTAGAAATGGTGGACATACATGTGCAATGATGGTTGTAGAAGGATGCTCAATATTTACACTTACAACAGAGAGGTCCTCCAACATGTCAAGAATAGAGCTCAAGTCATCAAATTTACATGTACATGAAAAATCTAATAATTAACTGGGGAAAAGCTCTCGTGATATGATATTATTCAAACAGTTTTCATTTTCTTGCCTAAAGCTTGTACCACAGTTTTTCTCTCATGGTTACAAGATGAACCAGGTCAGAACAATCAGTTCGTTGTTGGTCAGACACTATCATATGCTAGAGACTAATACATGGGAAGATTGATCACAAAATATTAAGCATCCTTGTTACAACCTTTTACAGCAGATCAGTATACAAGGCTCAGATGTCCACCCGACTAAATTGTCCCCTTTTAACCTAAATGTAGACA
Organism: Hanleya hanleyi; assembly: GCA_036873755.1. Taxonomy (NCBI): domain Eukaryota; kingdom Metazoa; phylum Mollusca; class Polyplacophora; order Lepidopleurida; family Hanleyidae; genus Hanleya; species Hanleya hanleyi. Next base: position 91,888 of record JAVTVY010028896.1, read on the forward strand.
AGGAAAATATGCTGCCTCACAACCTGTTCGACACAGCCAACTCTCTCAAATCTTCACAATAGACACGTAGAGGAAGGGGGAGGGAACCCAGTCAGAGGGACAATTCAGCCTTGTGCAGTTGAGAGAAATAAAACATTGTCAAACGATTAATCTGTCCACCTGTACCACAATGTATACTCACTTCTCTGCAGTCTCGCTAGCATACAAAAAGAAAGCATGGACATATCAACACCAACATGTCACTTGAATTTTAAACTGCCTTGAATACATAATAAAAACATGAAGCTAGGAGGAATTCACTCCCAGTATCCCACTAAAACTATGACCATAATCCCACCAAGCCATTAGAATATTTACCAGGTTATGTTTTCATGAAATGCTCCAAGACAGACATGTAACAATTCTACCAATCCAAGAGCAATCACACCCATTCAAACCTATCACACCTATTCAAACCTATGAGTTTATACAACCTTCGACATCAGCCATTTCAGTAGTTTTACTTTATCCTCCACTGAAGAACGGATAGACAACATTAAATGTCTGGTCATCCCAAATCCATTGGATCAATATATTTTGTTGTTGTGAAAGGGAATTATATAATAGATAAAACTAAAGATAAGTGATATGGCAAGAGTACATAACAGGTAACAATGTAAGGTATGGACTTACTTGTCAATATTGAACATAACTGAAGAATCATCATCAAGTGTATCAGAGGGTGCTGCCTTAGCTTTTGGCTTCCCAGCAACCACTGATTTCTTACTGGCATCCTGTATGAAATATAGTACTCAACAAGTGAACAGCTATGTTATGATGACCAGCAAACTCAATAGTTCAGCTAATACTGTTTTACTGACACCAACATGCAAGGTCAGTTTGGTAAGAACTTGACCATCCAATCCTCTGAAATGACATGCACGCGAGGAGCTGGTTCCACCTAGTTTTACTACATGAATGGCTTGTTTTCCACCTGAGTGGATATTCACATACCCGCGGACAGTTGTCATTTTATTGTGAGAGCTATGAACATGATCAAAATAGATATATTTTATTGGAAAGCTTATTATTACAAATATGTGAATATATTTGTTGTGAGATCAATAGGTATGAAGTTATTCCAAAATTAAATGCTTTCTTTTCATAAATAAGCCTCCATTTTCAAACATTTATTTTCGAGAAGTTCAAATTCATCATTTAATTGATAACTTTGCTGAGTAGAACACGCTCTTGAACAGATGATCAGTGCCTCATTTTATATTTTGGCCTCAGCCTTTCCTGTGAAATGTATGTTTTTTTCAATCTTCTGAACAAAATGAGTAGGTCTAACTCTGAATGTTATAGTTCAGGAACCAGGACATAATTTGAAAAAAAAAGTGAGGCATTGATAATTTCTCTACCTCCTCGTTTAGTTTGAACATATTTTATTACTTAGTTATGCCAAGTTTCACATTCCTATGATGAATAGTTCTCTAGAAATAAATGGTTTTCTTCAATAATAAAACTGAAGAAATGAAGTAATAGAATTGAAGTGATAAACAGATTAAAGTTTGTCCATTTTAATTAGTGGTCTAATTTAAAAGTTAACTGCATAATTTTTCTTTTGGCAGTGTGCAGAACAAACTGAACTGCATAATCACCCCCATTACTCTGTGATATTAATAATATGTCATGCTTGAATAACTTTAATAATTCTCTCCATATAAAACTCCAGTATCATTGTTTCATGTTCCGGGACTCAATAACATAGGGAGACTGCAATCATGTACACTGAAACAAAGGTCATTGATGTCGTTTTAAGTAATAACAAGCAGTCTGTGGAAGTGTTGCTTATATCCCATACCCCGTGAAATACAAAGTTATTTCAAGTGTGATATATTTTCAATATCCAGACTAATGGTGGTCATTTTCTAGAGTTCAGTTTCTTCTAGACCCTACAAAAGAAAAGAGAAAATTTTTACAGAGTTAACTATTGATTCTTGTCAAGCTCCAAAGTCGACGACTAATTAAAATGGACAGACTATAGTGGCTATTAACTGATAGTGAAGCCCCTATACTGATTGCTCATCACAAGTGTGACTGACCAGCTCAACGTGGCAGACTCTCAGGTGAACCTTTTGTCATGCATAATAAACTTTTAAAGGCTAATATTTCACCAAAGCAAACATTCATCAAAATGACCTTAGCATAATCAGTTTCCATCGATCGCCATACATTGAATGTTCAAAAGTGACCATTAGCAAGAAAAAGAGAACAAGAGCCCAAGGGGCTTCAATATACGCCCGTATATCTGGAATTACATTGGTTCAAATTTCAAGATTGTTTGATAGCCTTGATTCCAATTGATCTAGCAATCCAGAGAAAGGTCTACAATTTTTTGCTTATAAGAATGTAACATATATCACATCTTACATTGAATGATAAACTAAAATGAGCTCAACTCTTGGTAACTAGTTGACCTTGAAGCAATAGCTTAGAGCTCACATATCCCACACTGAAATCGACAATAGTCAAACACAAGAAAATAGTAGTTTTCCTGCAAATGAATTCCTTTCAGATGAGAGAATTTTTCATGAAGGAAGAGGAAAGAGATGAAGTAAACCTTTGTCCTTGAGTTAATAAACAGGTGTGAAGTTCATAAAGGACTCCTCTCCCCGTTAAATTAGTAAATGTATGGTTTTTATTTCACAACTGTTTAACTAAATGAAGCGTTTCAAACATGGGAGACAACTCAACAGGACAATATCATATAAATGCAGGGGAAAGGCTTTTGAATATTCCAACAATATTCCAACACATTTAGTCAGCTAAGCTTGATTCATTTTTGCGACCTAGACCTTTGACAAATTGACCTCATATGTATGGCTCCACTTTGCCATGCGAGTAAGGTATACTCAAAGTTTGGTACATGTACCAATCCATACCTTGAAACTGGAGCTATCGCATGGACAACAAATTTTAATGGATGAATGGACAGAACGCAACATCGCATTACACGACCTCATCTTCGACAGGCATATCATGTCAATGTGACTTTTAATGATTTCTGATTTTGGGGTCACAGTGACCTTGACCTTGACCTCAATTTTGATACACAACACATTGTCTTCCCTCAATCTAACAATGCACACAAAAAATCATGATTTTTAATGATTTCCTGATTTTGGGGTCACAGTGGCCTTGACCTTTGACCGTGACCTAAATTTTGGTACATGATAAACCGTCTCCCCTCAATTTCTCAATGGACACAAAAATTCATGATTTTTAACAATTTCACGATTTTGGGGTCACAGTGACCTTGACCTTTGACCTACATTTTGGTATGTGACTCATCGTGTCCCCTTAATGTATCTACTGACACAAAAAATGTTATTTTCAATAATTTCCTAATTTTGGGGTCGGTGACCTTTGACCTTGACCTAATTTTTGGTACGCATCACTTCATTTCCGCCTATTGAACCCACTCACAAAAAATTAGAAATTTTTAACAATTTCCTGATTTTTTAATCACACTGACCTTTGACCTCTGACCTTGACCTACATTTAATATGCAACACATCGTTCCCCCCCTAGGGCATCCACTCACCAAAAATTAGAACTTTAGATAGAAAACTGTCAACGATCAATGATTTCCTGATTTTTGGCAACAGTGACCTTTGACCTCTGACCTCGACCTCAATTTTGGTACGCGACACATCGTCTCCACCTGGTGTATCCACTCACAAAAAATTGCAACTGTGGATAGAAAACGTTCAGAGATATAGACCGGACACGAACACTTCAGTGATTTCCTGTTTTTTAGGCCAGTGACCTTTGACCTGTGACCTTGACCTTCATTTTGGTACGCGACACATCGTCTCCCCGTAGGGTATCCACTCACCAAAAATTGGAGCTGTGGATAGGAAACTGTCCCAGATATAGACCGGACACGAGAACCGGACAGACGGACAGACGGACAGACGGACGGAAACCGCCATCCCATAATACGACCGCCTTTTGGGCGGGCGTATAAAAACTGTAAAACAATCTATCATGATGTTATTAACACCAAATGAACTATGCTTCAATCATATTTTGATTCCCCATCAGTGACCAAACATATTTTGAAGATCCCTCCCCCCCCTCCCCCACATAATAAAATCAAACAATCCATGTGAATGAAGATAAATGGCAAATAACAAGAGGTGTAAAATGAACAAATAACAGTAACTGAAAAGAATGGTGATAAAGAAAATGCAAGGAAAGGAGAAAACAAGGAAGGAAGTGCAATGTTGATTAGTGCTGGGCTTATTTCATTCTGTGTTTACAGCTGTCAGTTTTAAGTATTAGCCACAGACTGGGTGGGAGTTATTTTTAAATTTGCATAAACATGAGATGATGGGGAAAATATCAAGATAGTTTGCATAGTAATACTTGAATGTCTCCCCAATGCTGACAAGTCATGGCACATGGGACAGCGAAATAGCTGTTGACTGGAGCGAGCATACAGTCATTTCTCGTCAATATCTCTTGTATGATAGTGCAGCTATTGAACATTGCAGCCTTTACCCTCCTTTCTCCTGACATGATCAACTGTTTACCTTCTGCAGCAGTGTGACTTTTGAGAGTGTAGCATTGCTCAGTTTGTGTAGGTAAGCATGAGGAGACTGTGGAATGTTAGCAGATCATTTGTTAGCAGAGATCAACTTTGACAGAGGAGATCTAGTTATCAGGGATTTAGCATCATTAATACTAGCTATCTAGTTAGCAGAGATCTAGCACAATTAATACCTGATATCTAGTTAGCCGGGATCTAGCACGATCAATACTAGCTATCTAGGTAGCAAAGATTTAGCACCATTAATACCAGCTATCTAGTTAGCAGGGATCTAGGACCATAATACCAGCTATCTAGTTAGCCGGGATCTAGGACCATAATACCAGCTATCTAGTTAGCAGGGATCTAGGACCATAATACCAGCTATCTAGTTACAGTACAGTCCTGAAAAGACTTTACATTCAATGCGAGCGTGACACAAGATAATCAAGATTAGAATTTACTGAGTACGTTCTCAAGTTACGTGCCGGACCTATGTTTTTGAAGAACACAGTCAAACACAAAAGAGATGCAACCTGCAAAATGTTTGGCATGAACGACATGCATCAAATATTTTCGTAGGCACGCCTGTGTTTTTTGTCATCGCGTTAATGATTTCAGAAGTCACACTTAGAGTTCTACTGAAGGGAAAAGGGAATAATTCATTTACATAACTGCACTTATCCTGGCACATTTGAATTCCAACACTCATCATCGATGATGAGACGCTTAACCTGCAAGGCTCTTTCAAGACATTAGAAGGATCTATCGAGAATAAGGGCCGCTATTGTACAAGCTCGCACTTGGGATAATCGAGCAATCTTCTGCGGTCGAGACAGATGTAGCGATGCGTTTTATTTTGTTAAAGACGTGTTGATTTAATCTCTCTACGCGACTGATTTATATCTGACCGCGTCAATGAAAATTACAGATGCCATGGGGCATGTGTAATACTTTCAGTTGAGATTTTGTTTATGTTTTGACATGACTCGTACGCATTTCTTTGTCGGGGTTATGAATTATACTCGCGTTTTTGTTTTGTCTCATTTAAAGACAAGTCTTCTCTGACCTGTACTGTAGTAGAGATTTAGCACCAGTAATACTAGCTATCTAGTCAGCAAAGATTTAGCACCATTAATACCAGCTATCTAGTTAGCAGGGTTTTAACATCATTCAGACTAGATATCTAGCTAGTTCAGCACCATTATTACCAGCTATCTAGTTAGCAGGAATCTAGCACCATTAATACCAGCTATCTAGTTAGCAGGGATTTAGTACCATTAATACCAGCTATCTAGTTAGCAGGGATTCAGTACCATTAATACCACATATCTAGTTAGCAGGGATCTGGCACCATTAATAACAGCTACCTAGTTAGCAGAGATTTTGTACCATTACCAAAAATCTGGTTAGAGGGGATTTAGCACCATTAATACCAGTTACCTAGTTAGGAAAGATTTAGCACCATTAATACCAGCTATCTGGTTAGCAGAGATCTAGTACCATTACCAGATATCTAGATAGCAGGGATCTATCACCATTAATACCAGCTACCTAGTTAACAGAGATTTAGTACCATTAATACCACATATCTAGTTAGCAGGGATCAAGTCCATATGGTACAGAACAGAAATAACTGAACCTTGAACGTGATGAGGGCTATTCCAGAAAAAAAGGCATGGGGGGGGCGGATGGGAAGCCTTTTTTTTCTATGGGTGGTCGTGTTAAAATGAAATCCAATTCTGTGGGTGGTAGGATTAATAAAGAAATGGATTCTATGGGTGGTGGGTAAATAAAACCAATGGTGTCAATGTCTGGTCGTTGTTTTCATTCATTTATTTATTAAAACACTACCCGAAGTGTTGTCTGTTCTTTTGTATATGTAATTTCTCACTGGCAACCCTCGTATCTTCCTGGAAGTTCCTGATCGTCTCATTCAGTCACCTTCGTGAAAAGCGCCCTCTTTGGAAGAATGTGGTCTTGTCAGAGTTGTCTCCCCTCTTCGTTTTTTTCCGTAAAGTTACTAGCAATAAGTTGATTTACGAATTAAATTTGTTCCCAGAACCTTAAAAATTGTATTAGCACAAAATAATGTGAAAGCTGGTCGTATATTCGCATGTGGCGATATATACAAATGTGCCCGTTGAGTACCGAGGCGAAGTTTTGCTTCCATTTTCTTCCAACCTTGCTGACGGTCTGTTCGACTGGCATGACTGTTGAGCATTAAATTCAATCAATTTGGCGGCATAATTTTCAAAGCAGTGGTTTCAACGATATGGATCAACTAAAAAATTGGGAAGCTGAACGACGAAGAACTTTGTTTTCTCCGCGATGACGTGTTTTGAAAAAACTAGGACATAATTTACGCTTCAAAAAAGCAGTTGACACGGTCGGCACGGTCACAGTGAATAACTCCGAACCTGTTGATCTGGCGACATCAGCAGCAAATGATGATAATGATGAACCAAAACGCAAAAAAAACAGCGTTCGCATGCCTTTTCTTGCATTAAATTTAATGACTTTTCAAGGTCCTACAGTGATTATTCAAGTACCCAATTCAAGCCAATTTTAGGAAAACGGACGTGTTCGAATTATCTTTTTTTGACGCGAGAAGCTAAATGGCGGACTTCTTCATCTTTGATCGTTTTTAGTGAATTATCCATTGCCTCTTGCATTTCCTATCATTATTTTCTCTCTTTGGAGAGCAATGCATTTTTCCTGCTCTTTAACCATGAAATTAGGTTCGAGTAATTGACCGCAATGATCGGCTGACAATGAAGAGATTAGCTTCATCGGACGCCCGGCCAATTTAAAATCACAAATTCGCGTACATTAGTACATACGTGACAAGAGCATATTCTGTCACTTAGACATTCTGATATTTTCTTTATTTTCTCTGCAGTACATGCTTGAAACCTTGCAGAATTTTTGTCACCGCCGACAAGACTATGTCCAACTATCCCGGTTTCGCCAATGATGCCAAAGGGGAAAATATATAAACGATCTAATGAAGAAACACAGATTACGTCATTTTCAGATTGAGAATCAAACCTAATAATTTCTTGATTGCTCTTCATAGGGAAATATTGTGGAAGGGCTTTTCAAACTGTTTATGTCAATAAAACGAACAGCAAATTAATCAAGCGCCTGACAATATTTAAAGGCCCATATCAGGGCCAACTCATGTGAGACCCATATCAGGGCCAACTGATCTGAGACAATACAATCTTCCCAGCTGGAACGAGCTCATCCCGCCCGGTAATATCGGCTAAACGAAAGACATGAATTGCTTGACCTTTCTAACAATTCACTGTATCCATTCGTTCCTTGATTAACATTGGGTGGGGTCAGTAGAATGAAAGTTTCAACATGCCACGTGTTGGTTGAACATTTTCCCGCCATACGGAGTTGCAATAACATCACGTGATCAAGCCTTGGATAGCATGGCATGTGGGCCAAACTTGCGCTTGTTCACGGTTCCCGCTTCAAAATATATTCAGCTAACACAACGTCAATGTATTATGCCTTCGTAAAAGTGAGATCAGGACTGTCATGAAAATAAAAAAAAAATGTTTCAAACCTGAAAAAGAATTCCCTTTTACCTCTCTCCGATCGTTATTCTGGCTTGAAATATGGCTCGACTGCAGCTGTTCTGTCATTTATTGGCTATACACTCACCTGTTTACCCAGTTTTATTCAAGTATATTTTGGCCTAACATGATCCGCATCAATCCACAATCTACGTTTTAATTAATCTGAAAATTGGATCGATCTGTTTCAGATGTATCTATGCTTCATTTGAAAATATAGTAGTATTCCATTTATTAAACGGCCTATAATCTCGGGCTATCTTACGTAAACGTCTCTTCCGACATTCAACTTTTGTGTCAATAATCAGATCGCAACTACCGTAATATCTTCAATAATACTGTAAAAAAAAACTCACCTCAATTACGTTATTTTATTGCCAAAGAAATTTGGTTTATTAAAAACCGTTTGTATTTCTATTCCGATTTTCCACTTCAGTTGCTGCCTTGTTCACGTCAGCTCTTTTTATCCAGTCTTTAAAATCTGGCAAAGTCAGTCATTCATCGTTAAATTTGCACTTTCCAGACATTTTCAATTTTTGATATCAGAACAGATTACGGTAATTTCCCTAATAATTCACCTTCCCAATTTAATTCGAAAACGGCCGATTTTTCATCTGTGGTGATTTTTTCCATCCTAATAAAACGAAAACGGGAGCATTTTCAATATACTCGTGAAAACAATAAATTCGAACACTCCTGTTTTCGTCGTGGAGTTCGTGCCGCTGAAAGTAAAGTGAATATGTTACTCAGAATAATTTCTGTACAACTAAATCGTGACTAACGATACGCGTTGACACAGAAATAAAATACAAAAGTTCAGTTTTTGTGGTTGCGAATTCTCCATATATCATAGAACTATGATCAGAAGTCCCTAACCGGGTTCTCATTAGCAGGAGGTTGGAGGCGAAAATGCCGTCAACTGGCCATTTTGAGGCACGTACGAGATCAATAGAAAAAAAATTAACGGCAATTCGAATGGTATTTTCGATGTCTCATTTTCTTTAATAAACAGATGATATGGAAGGACAAAGATATAAATGTTTCCCTCTGCTTGTCCCTGTCAGGGCTTCGGCGTAATAGTTAGTTTGTGCACAACTCCTATGTCGAGGGAGCCATTATTTCATTTCTTCAGATGTGCATGATGTGCATTTTGACTGCAGAAAGGGAGCAGTTGAGTATTTCATCTGTGCTACGGGGAGATGTCAACATACATGGATGCTGGTGTTTTATTCACTCACCAATCCAGAACGACGTTTCCATGCAATAAAATGACAAACGTCAGTTTTTCCAACAACATGATAATCCAGTTTATAATCAACGAGGAATCAACTTTATGGAGCGGACGAACATAAAATATGCACCCTCGCTGGGTCCGTCACATTGAATCTCACGAGTGACGTTGTAGACAACCCGATCATCATTGCAGGAATTTAGAGGTTTAGTTTTTATGTATTTTCAATCCTTGACAAGCTGGACATTTCACTTTTTACTTCGTGTTTGATGGATAATGAACCAAACGTCGGCATCACGGTACAGATTTAGCCGGGAAATATGGTCGACTGACTGCAGGCACGTGTCGCAATACTGTCGGGCTACCATCCCTATTGCGGTAATGGAAACTTCCACTGACCCGGTGTTGTAATCCCACAAGGCTTCCCGACGAATCGAATTGGAAGAGTTCACTTTCAAAATAGGGAAGTAAGGCACAAAAGTTTTCAACACGCATATCGCTTTTCAACAAAATCAACGCGAGGGCAGATTTTTCTTTCGTTTCGTAGACCATATTTTCTTTGTATTTCATTCTTGAAACTTGCAACTCTGGCGGACAAATTCACGACCTACGCAATTTAATGATAATAACTACACAGGGACTGCTTGAAGTTGAAGAAAAAGAAAAAAAAATATTTACGGCGACAGATGGCTGATAAAAACTTTTGGGTTGGTAGCTTTTCGATGGGGAGAGCGGGTTACGCCAACTGACATATTTTAAGGATGGCCGGAGTCTTTTAAATGAACTATGATAGAGATATCAAACATAATACACAGATTAGGCCAGAGCATATGCACAGGAGCGACAGATGGAAAGGGGAAACACAACAGGAGACAGAAACAACGATCGTCAGTGGAGTTTTTATTCCATTTTGCTGGACGGCCAACCATACTTACCTATTACAGTAAAATTCAAGCACTTTCAAGGACGTACGGGAAAAAATTCTAACTTTCAAGGCCTTGAATTTTCAATATAAAAATTACACACTTTTACAAACTTTTATGGACCCGTGCGAACCATGAAAAGATAGTGCCACGGCACTGTAGCGCTCATCTGGCTATAACTGGAGAAAGTGGCTGCGAGAAATTTTTACTGAAGAACTGCAATAGATGATTTTCTAACTTGCATTGTCTCCCCTGAACAAAATGGCAACATAGTCGATTTCACAGGAGGTCAAGCTGCAAATTCATGATTGTAATTGGAGGTTATGGAATAAAGGCAATTATACCAAAATATAATGTGTGATTGTCAGTAAGCTGTATAAGCAATAACCAGAGCCAATTTTTATTATGTGATTGCAGTCGTTCGTCCGTCTGTCCACTTCGTGTCCGGACAGTACATTGGACAGTTTTTAACCTACGATTCCAATATTTTGTGGGTATATGCACCAGGGGGAGACATGTCGAGTACGAAATATGTGCGACTGGGTTGTTACGATGGCAATGAAAGTAATCTCTGGTGAGGTATGGCCTAACCAAGAGATACCCCCATCTGTCTGCGAAGATGTAAAAGATAGTGCCACGGCACTGTAGGTCATCTGTCTGTAACTGGAGAAAGTAGCTGTGAGAAATTTTTACTAAAGAACTGCAATAGATGAGTTTGTAACTTGTGTTGTCCCCCTGAACACTATAAAATGATCCATGCAGTTATTTCCTGAGATTTTATGATAAAGTTCCATGGGAAATTCAAGATGCGGCAATATTGGATTTTCGAAATGAACCAAAAAAAGGTATCTTGCACAACTGGACCACAAGGGGAACCTGTGTATCAACATCCATGCAGTAATATCCTAAGAATTTACGATAACAAAATTTCATGGGGAAATCCAAGATGGCCACCTGGTGGCCATATTGGATTTTTCAATCAGACCATATATGGTATCCTGCACAGCTAGACCCCAAGGGCAACCTCTGTACCAAATTTGAGAAAGATCCATGCAGTAGTTCCTGAGAAATCACGATAACAATGTTTCATCTGGAAATCCAAGATGGCCGCCTGGTGGCCATATTGGATTTTCCAATCAGACTACAAATTGTATCTTGCGCAACTAGACCCCAAGGGGAACCTCTGTACCAAATTTGAGAACGATCCATGCAGGAGTTCCTGAGAAATCGCGATAATGTTTCATCTGGAAATCCAAGACATGCAAGATGGCCGCCTGGTGGTCATATTGGATTTTTCAATCAGACCGCAAATTGTATCTCGCGCAACTAGACCCCAAGGGGAACCTGTATATCAAATTTGAGAAAGATCCATGCGGTTCTTCCTGATAAATCATGATAACGAAGTTTCATAGGGAAATCCAAGATGGCCGCCTGGTGGCCATATTGGATGTTCGAATCAGAGCAGAAAAGGTATCTTGCACAACTAGACCCCCAAGAGGAACCTGTGTAACAAATTTGAGAAAGATCCATGCAGTAGTTAACGAAAAATAATGATGACAAGATTTCACTGCCAAATTCAAGATGGCCGCCTGGTGGCCATATTGGATTTTTCAATCAGACCACAAATTGTATCTTGCACAACTAGACCCCAAGGGGAACCTCTGTACCAAATTTGAGAAGATCCATGCAGTACTTCCTGAGAAATCGAGATAACAATGTTTCATTTCGAAATCCAAGATGGCCGCCTGGTGGCCATATTGGATTTCTGAATCAGACCACAAAAGCATCTTGCACAACTAGACACTAAGGGGAACCTGTGTATCAAATTTGAGAAAGATCCATGCAGTACTTCCTGATAAATCACGATAACGAAGTTTCATAGGGAAATCCAAGATGGCTGCCTGGTGGCCATATTGGATGTTCGAATCAGAGCAGAAAAGGTATCTTGCACAACTAGACCCCAAGGGGAACCTGTGTACCAAATTTGAGGAAGATCCACAAAGTAGTTCCTGAGAAATTGCAATAACAATGTTTCATGCGGAAATCCAAGATGGCCGCCTGGTGGCCATATTGGATTTGTAAATCAGACCACAACAGGTATCTTGCACAACACTAGACCCCAAGGGGAACCTGTGTACCAAATTTGAGAAAGATCTATGCAGTAGTTCCTGAGAAATCGCTATAACAATGTTTCAATGGCAAATTCAAGATGGCCGCCATGGCGGCCATATTTAAAATCGTATCGACACGGCATGAACAAATTCTGGTGTCCTCATTGGGGGGAACATGCATGCCAAGTTTCAGCTTAATCGGCCAAGCGGTTTCAGAGAAGAAGATGTTTACGCACGACGCACGACGCACAACGGACGACGGACGACGCACGACGGACGACGGACAGTCAGGCCATGACATAAGCCCATCGAGCCTTCGGCCCAGATGAGCTAAAAATTAAAAATATTGGCCCGGGAAGTGATCTCCATAAACAACAACAACAACAACGACCATGGTAGAAGGCCAACCGTTTTTTTGTGTTTTTTTTCTATGGGTGGTGGGATGCCTAGATAATTGAATTCTGTGGGTCCTTGTTGTGGCAGTGAATTCATTTCTATGGGTGGTGGGTAGTAAAAAAACTCGCCCATCCGCCCCACCCATACCTTTTTTTCTGGAATAGCCCTGAAGCAAAAAGTGGTCAAAAAAACCCCCAATGTGTGTTATTTCTGATGCAAACATGGGGTATGTAGACATGGTCTGATGTGTTCAGTAAACATTGCAGTCTGGGCCTATTCAATTTATATTCCTGAGAGTGGTTTTATTCGACAGTCGCAATCAAACAGCGCACACTTTTATAAGCATAAGTATTCGCTTGTGTTTTGCTTTTTCCCTAGTCACATTCAAAGTTAAGTAATTTCTGCCCTGTATCATCGGTAAACCCATACAACCAGAAGATAGAATGTGAAGATCAAAGACCAGATCACAACATCAACACCAAGCTTTATTAGAGAAACACTACTGTATATACCTTTCAAAACATCTCTGTTATAGAGACTACACTAACTATAATTTCTTTGAACAAACCTTTTTCTTCTTGTCTTCCTTTATTATTTCCTCATCAAGAGGCTGAAAATAGAAGTCCAGTTGTACAGTACAGCAAATAATTTTCTCTGTTTTCTTAGTTTGATTATCATGTTCACTTTAACATGAATATCAGTAAACCACCCTCTGATGACATTATTTAATTGAGAAGGAGATTTTTTACAATATTATATAAGAGTAGCTTTACTGAAGTGTCACAAATGTATATTTGTTACTGATATTTATTGCTCATTAATTCATGTCTGCTATACCCATCGCATATATGGGCATTCATCTAATTTATTAACCATGTCTTAATGATGTGTGTCCTCTCTTCTACAGAGATAGTGTGTCTTACCGCCTTCCCTGATGCCATGTCCTTCAGTTGCTGGAGTTGTGATTGTAAAGCTTCTATCTCAGCCTGTTTTTTTGCTTCCACTTCTGCTTTGGATTTCTGATAGAGAACAAAATTTAATCAGTAATAGACAAACAACTTGTTGATTATATGGTTCTCAGGCATCGCCGGCTCACATTGAAAAATGTACATCATGCCTTTTCATTCACATTTTGTGCATGCATTTTTATTTTACTTTCCTAATTCATGATTCAGGGGACATAATTGAGATTTGTAAAGGGAGAACTTTTGACTGAGAACAAAAATACCGGGATGAAAACTTTTCCACTGATGTGTGTGACGCTGAAGGCCTGTTGGCCAGTCATATTCAGACCAATATAACTGATTTAAAATCTCCCCAGAAGACTGTTGGGTTATACAATCCCAAGTAATGACAACCCCCAATTAATGCTTGTTAACGAAGTGACCATGTGAATGTGATTCGACGAGTGATGTCACAAATTTCACTCCCCATTTGCAAAATATTTCTATGAAAAATACTTTAATATTTTTTTGTGTTCACCACATCTCAATTTTGGGAATTAAACTCTTCATATAGCTCTTTCAGTAACAAATATGAGATCATTATATTGTTCAGTTAGCAATATATAATTTAAAACTTGCAAAAACAATTGCGAACAATAGAGCGTAACGGTCACAGTGGAGTTTGGCTTTCAGAGCCCATTCTCTTCTCAAGGCTATAAGAAATACTGTCAACGGTGTTAACTTTATATACAGAAGACAATTGGTCAATTGGTATCACTTGCCATCAAAATTTTTCTGTCATGCTATAGAATCCAGTGACGACTACATTTCAAGATTTCCCAAGCCTTGGGAATCAATTTGCAAATTGTTCAGTAGGGTAAAAACCAGGTAGACATGGTAGAGATTCAAATTTCACTGGAAAACATGAACATGCCTGCGATGACTCGTATGAAACTATCTTGTAGTGGCTCTAAGAAAAAAATAGTTCGACCCCTTGCTATGTGAATAATTTAATTGCTGCACTTCATAGGGGCGAGTGAATGAATTTCCTACCTTGAAGTCATCTTTAGAAGGTTTGCCATCCACCTTGTCAAAGTGCTCAAACAACATCCTGTAGAGAGTGTTTTTACGAGTCTTCTCATCATCAGGGGGCAGGAAGTCTTTTACCGGGGCACCCACCTCCTTATACAGTGCCTTGATGATTCTCTCAGCCACCTCCCGCACTTCTCCTGCATTGTGTTGTAATGCCTGCACACAAAACCTCATGAGGCTATCCACAGTTAGGCTACTGTTCAAATAGACCGAGAAATATATATATATATTCATTATACTACTCTTGATTGGGGTTCCAACCAAGCTACACACAGAATTCTCCATATACCATGTATACCTGGTATATATGAAATAAGACAAGAGAGTGATGTGAGAGTTGCTCAAATTGGTCTGTGGTGGATATTTGACCAGACCTGTGCAGAGAACACCAGATGTTAACTTGGAAACCGCTCTGGCCATAATAATACAGGACTGGCATACAGAAACTTGCCCACTGGAACGTATATATATATGGGGCTGACAGGATAAGGGTTAATAAATCTAATGTTATTTTCTTGTACAAAATCCAATGATGGCCACTGAATTGCATCATCTACAGGCAGATGTATTGGCCGAAAAAAACAATCCTTTGCAAAGTCTTGCATCAAAGTAGCTGCATACCAAATTGAGGGGAAATCCATGAAGTCATTTATGTTATTTTCTGGAAACGATAACTGCATGAACAGATGGACCAACTGAAAGATAGTGCTGGTATATGTAGCCCTAAAACTGATGAAGTGATATTACCTGTCTTCCAAGCCATGGTCAGCATATAGTTGTTCTACAATCTCTGTTCTGCTGAGGGCCAGTCTGGGAGCAGTGTTCTGTTTGAAGGGCTTCACACACTCAACTGGTACTACATGAGTAGGCTGCAGATAAAATATGCCGAAATACAATTTATCTTAATTGGATTCACATCTTCTCAATAGTTGTCATTTCACATCTGCAGATGCTGCAGTTTTCAAGAATCGTAATGTAGCTTTAAATAACAGAAACTAAGCCATGCTGAACCCTGCTTGATAGCAAGAGTTGTTATAACACAGGAAGGAAGCAATCAGAGATTGCTCAATTGTATGCTCCCCCTTCCACTTTAATCCGACACTGCCCCGCCATTGTTCTGTTCTTTATTGGTTGGTGGAGGCCTAATTTGGATAATTATAAAAATTCTGTTTCAGTCACTTTTTTGCCATGTCTCACATAATACATATTCCAAATATCAAGCAACAAGTGATAATACGATGCTTCGATGCAAGATGGTCGCCAGGGCTTTCGCCAAATCCGAAAATGTGACCTAGTTATGAGACCTACATTCCTTGGGAGTATATTGTGGTGAAATTATGAAGCGATCAGTGAATTTTGTACCCAATTCACTGCTTTTGGGGCAATTTCATACTTCAGGACCTATGTTGTCTGCTTTGGAATGTAGAATAACATATAATATAGCCATTTTCCTGGTTCAAATCAGTTATGGACTGAGATCCAGCTTGGACAAATAAATATATCCCATTCACTTAGGTTTAAACAAAGGGCCATAACTCCTGAAAATATAACCGAAAACAGAGAAACTTCACGCTACACACCTATGGGTCACTGACCACATATCATGCGTATTTCATACTTGTTCATACAATATTAATCGAGATCCAGCCCTACAAATCCCAATTCACAAAGATTTGAAGAAAAAAGGGCCATAACTCTTGAAAATATAGGTGAAATGTGGAGAAACTTCACGCTGCACAACTACAGGGCACTGATCACATATCCTGCAAATTTCATAATTGTTCATACAATATTCACCGAGATCCAGCCCGGACAAGTTCCAATTCACAAAGATTTGAAGAAAAAAGGGCCATAACTCTTGAAAATATATGTGAAACGCGGAGAAACTTCACGCTGCACAACTACAGGGCACTGATCACATATCCTGCAAATTTCATAATTGTTCATACAATATTCACCGAGATCCAGCCCGGACAAGTTCCAATTCACAAAGATTTGAAGAAAAAAGGGCCATAACTCTTGAAAATATATGCGAAACGCGGAGAAAATTCACGCTGCACAACTACAGGGCACTGACCACACATCCTGCAAATTTCATAATTGTCCATACAATATTAACCGAGATCCAGCCCGGACAAGTCCCAATTCACGGAGAATTCAGGAACAAAGGGCCATAACTCTTGAAAATATAAGCGAAACGTGGAGAAACTTTACGCTGCACAACTGTGGGTCATTGACCACATATCATGCAAATTTCATACTTGTCCATACAATATTAACCAAGATCCAGCCCGGACAAGTCCCATTCACAGAGATTTCAGAAAAAGGGCCATAACTCTTGAAAATTATACCGGAACTCGGAAAAAACTCCACGCTGCACAACTACGAGCCACTGGCCACATTCCATGCAAGTTTCGATCCTGTCCATCAAATATTAACCGAGATATTGCCCGGACAAGAAATTCAGACGGACGGACAAAGCGATCGCTATATGCCCCCCCTCCAGTTAGAGGGGGGGCATAATGAGACGGGTAAATCATCAGGATATTACTAAACATGGTATAGAGGGTAGTACTTGTTAGACATACCTTCACCTCCTTGTATTTTGACATTTCTATAATGAACTCTTTGGCAGCATCTCTATTTCTTGCAGCCTAAACAGAAACACATGGCAAGTTATTAACATCATTAATATAATCTCTGATCAACAAAACAAAATAGAAAGTGAATGATGTGAAATGGAAGGTTGTCATCGCAATTTCACTTCTTTTTATGGCATTACAGTAATAATAACTGTTTCACAGTGTATTGTATAATTCTTATCAACAACGTTACTGCAAATCTGTTGGCTCCCATTGTTTACCCCTTCTGAGAAGTCTCTATATTTTCCAATACAACAGCCTTTTATGAGAATGAAAATCTTTGCTTCTACTTTATCAGTCAAAATGCTTGGAATTTTCACCTGAACACAGTGAAATATATGTGACATGTAGGAGACCGAGGAAAGGGAAGAAGAGGAAAATGTAATCATCAAGTCCTTACAGTATCTCCTGTTTTGTGTAGTAGATTGGTCAGTGGCTTCTCCACAGCGTAGATCACATCATGTTTTGGAATTCTGTAACAGTCAAGAAATTTACAACATCAGATGGCGGCTATGACAACTCAAATCCATTCTCCAGCTGATACAATGTCTGATACTGAAGGTCATTTATTTTATTCAATCTGTTGCAATGTAACTCTACTCTGTAAGTGTACTTACTGTAAGGATACCGTCAATGCCATGATGTAGCGGGCAGGTGTGCCCGACTCTTCAGGTAATTTTACAGATATTCGAAATCAAAACAACAGAAACTCAGAGCTTCAGGCAGGCCCTAATCTAGCTTCTTTCAGCGTTTGCATTGGGATGCAGTACTAGTGCCCTTGCCGTAAAAGAGAAAAAAAATCAGGACTGAATATTCTTTCCATTTCAGCTCTGTATGACAGTCTTCTTTAGTTGCTGGAACTAGAAGACGAGTTTCAACATGCTTTCAAGGAGCACCATTTTGCACCCCCCCCAAACCAAACCCCCTCTCCCCAGGTTGCGTTTATCAACCCCTGCCCTTTTATTCTGTATTAGGCCCCGTCAGCGTATAATCCTTTCTGTACTTATTACTAAAGGTAATGCAAATTTCATCCTTGAATTTATGACCTTGTTACACTTACTTGTGTATGGGAACGTACTCCGTCAAAAGCATATTCAGCAACTTTAGTGCCGCTTTATATACCTACAAGAAATGCAGTTGAGTGATAGCAATCTGGGGTGAGACATTCTAACAGTTTGCCCTGTATCATAGATTATTCTTTCTTGAATTAAATGTTTCGATGCATTTCTTGCTGTAGAATTCTATCATTTTGTTTAATCATATCATTATTATCATTTTTTATATTTAAAACTTGAGTGATTATATCACTACATATATATGTATCTCATCAATGCCTAATCTGAGCTGTTTCAGCACCTCTCAAATTGCACTGAAAATAAAGAAAATTTCACTGTGAGTCAAACCAAGCAAGGAATTTCACACATTTAACTAAAAAAGAAACCTATGACCACTCACAGCATAAACCTTGTCATCTACGGCTCTCTTAACAAGGAAGACAGCAGCTCTCAGTGAGGCCTTAGCTTCCTCCTTAGGTGTAGATGGTGGTGCCTCACTCATGTCCTTGTACACTGCAAGTAAAGCATCCTCCCGCCAGGACCAGGTCTTGGAGTAGGCCTTGGACACCTGTGATTGGAACAGTTTTATACAGGTAAATGCTTGACATCAGCAATTGGAAAGATCAGGGACGGTGTTTGTGTGAATTAACCAGGCATTTGTCATAGTCAAACAATGAAAGATCAGGGACGGTGTTTGTATGAATTAACCAGGTATTTGTCATAGACAAACAATGAAAGATCAGGGACGGTGTTTGTGGGAATTAACCAGGCATTTGTCATAGTCAAACAATGAAAGATCAGGGACGGTGATTGTGTGAATTAACCAGGCATTTGTCATAGTCAAACAATGAAAGATCAGGGACAGTGTTTGTGTGAATTAACCAGGCATTTGTCATAGTCAAACAATGAAAGATCAGGGACAGTGTTTGTGTGAATTAACCAGGCATTTGTCATAGTCAAACAATGAAAGATCAGGGACGGTGTTTGTGTGAATTAATCAGGCATTTGTCATAGTCAAACAATGAAAGAGGGACAGTGTTTGTGTGAATTAATCAGGCATTTGTCATAGTCAAACAATGAAAGATCAGGGACAGTGTTTGCGTGAATTAACCAGGCATTTGTCATAGTCAAACAATGAAAGATCAGGGACGGTGTTTGTGTGAATTAACCAGGCATTTGTCATAGTCAAACAATGAAAGATCAGGGACGGTGTTTGTGTGAATTAATCAGGCATTTGTCATAGTCAAACAATGAAAGACCAGGGACAGTGTTTGTGTGAATTACCATGCATTTGTCAGTCAAACAATGAAAGATCAGGGACGGTATTTGTGTGAATTAACCAGGCATTTGTCATAGTCAAGCAATGAAAGATCAGGGACGGTGATTGTGTGAATTAACCAGGCATTTTTCGTAGTCAAACAATGAAAGATCAGGGACAGTGTTTGTGAATTAACCAGGCATTTGTCATAGTCAAACAATGAAAGATCAGGGACAGTGTTTGTGTGAATTAACCAGGCATTTGTCATAGTCAAACAATGAAAGATCAGGACAGTGTTTGTGTGAATTAACCAGGCATTTGTCATAGTCAAACAATGAAAGATCAGGGACAAATTGTGTGAATTAACCAGGCATTTGTCATAGTCAAACAATGAAAGATCAGGGACGGTGTTCGTGTGAATTAATCAGGCATTTGTCATAGTCAAACAATGAAAGAGGGACAGTGTTTGTGTGAATTAATCAGGCATTTGTCATAGTCAAACCATGAAAGATCAGGGACAGTGTTTGTGTGAATTAACCAGGCATTTGTCATAGTCAAACAATGAAAGATCAGGGACGGTGTTTGTGTGAATTAACCAGGCATTTGTCATAGTCAAACAATGAAAGATCAGGGACGATGTTTGTGTGAATTAACAAGGCATTTGTCATAGTCAAACAATGAAAGATCAGGGACAGTGTTTGTGTGAATTACCATGCATTTGTCATGGTCAAACAATGAAAGATCAGGGACGGTGTTTGTGTGCATTAATCAGGCATTTGTCATAGTCAAACAATGAAAGATCAGGGAGGACGGTGTTTGTGTGAATTAATCAGGCATTTGTCAGTCGAACAATGAAAGATCAGGGATGGTGTTTGTGTGAATTAATCAGGCATTTGTCATAGTCAAACAATGAAAGACCAGGGACGGTGTTTGTGTGAATTAACACAGGAAGGAAGCAATCAGAGATTGCTCAATTGTATGCCCCCCCTTCCACTTTAATCCGACACTGCCCCGCCATTGTTCTGTTCTTTATTGGCTGGTGGAGGCCTAATTTGGATAATTATAAAAATTCTGTTTCAGTCACTTTTTTGCCATGTCTCACATAATACATATTCCAAATATCAAGCAACAAGTGATAATACGATGCTTCGATGCAAGATGGTCACCAGGGCTTTCGCCAAATCCGAAAATGTGACCTGGTTATGAGACCTACATTCCTTGGGAGTATATTGTGGTGAAATTATGAAGCGATCAGTGGATTTTGTACCCAATTCACTGTTTTGGGGGCAATTTCATACTTCAGGACCTATGTTGTCTGCTTTGGAATGTAGAATAACATATAATATAGCCATTTTCCTGGTTCAAATCAGTTATGGACTGAGATCCAGCTTGGACAAATAAATATATCCCATTCACTTAGGTTTAAACAAAGGGCCATAACTCTTGAAAATATAACCAAAAACAGAGAAACTTCACGCTACACACCTATGGGTCACTGACCACATATCATGCGTATTTCATACTTGTTCATACAATATTAACCGAGATCCAGCCCTACAAATCCCAATTCACAAAGATTTGAAGAAAAAAGGGCCATAACTCTTAAAAATATAGGCGAAATGTGGAGAAACTTCACGCTGCACAACTACAGGGCACTGATCACATATCCTGCAAATTTCATAATTGTTCATACAATATTCACCGAGATCCAGCCCGGACAAGTTCCAATTCACAAAGATTTGAAGAAAAAGGGGCCATAACTCTTGAAAATATATGCGAAACGCGGAGAAACTTCACGCTGCACAACTACAGGGCACTGATCACATATCCTGCAAATTTCATAATTGTTCATACAATATTCACCGAGATCCAGCCCGGACAAGTTCCAATTCACAAAGATTTGAAGAAAAAAGGGCCATAACTCTTGAAAATATATGCGAAACGTGGAGAAAATTCACGCTGCACAACTACAGGGCACTGACCACACATCCTGCAAATTTCATAATTGTCCATACAATATTAATCGAGATCCAGCCCGGACAAGTCCCAATTCACGGAGAATTCAGGAACAAAGGGCCATAACTCTTGAAAATATAAGCGAAACGTGGAGAAACTTTACGCTGCACAACTGTGGGTCATTGACCACATATCATGCAAATTTCATACTTGTCCATATAATATTAACCAAGATCCAGCCCGGACAAGTCCCATTCACAGAGATTTCAGAAAAAGGGCCATAACTCTTGAAAATTATACCGGAACTCGGAAAAAACTCCACGCTGCACAACTACGAGCCACTGGCCACATTCCATGCAAGTTTCGATCCTGTCCATCAAATATTAACCGAGATATTGCCCGGACAAGAAATTCGGACAGACAGACGGACGGACAAAGCGATCGCTATATGCCCCCCCCTCTAGTTAGAGGGGGGCATAATCAGGCATTTGTCATAGTCAAACAATGAAAGATCAGGGACGGTGTTTGTGTGAATTAATCAGGCATTTGTCATAGTCAAACAATGAATCAGCCTTATGATAGTATACAGATATACCAGGTTTCGGGGGTGTATTTGCGATATATCCCGGTCAAGAGAAGCATAGAAGCATAGATAAAGACAGAAAGATAATACAAGTAATATAAAATAGAACCGAACTTTATTTGCCACACAAAGCATATTAATAAATTCCCTCTCTCCCCAAGCTTCGTTCGTTTGCCGGGAGAATTTCGAAGTCTATGGCTCTGCCTTTTGATGTACAGTAGTCCTTCAGTAGTTTCACAGCAAATTTAGTCGACTTTTCTGTGTTTCTAGGATTGTTGCTACTCAGAAACGATTCGATCTCATCGCCAGCAAACGCTCCAAATCGCTCGTCTGTGGACGCTGCCATGTTTGTTTACAAACAAGACGGCGAAGATCGCGATAGGTACCTGTGATAGGTTCATCATCATAATTCGGCGGCGGCATAATTCGGCAAATATTTTTCGGCAAATACCCCTCTGCCAAGGCAATGGAAGGCAAATTTCCCGCTGCCCCTGACAGTCGCGTGAGAATGACTTGTGGATGAGAATATGCCGTAAATGCCCCGGCTAAGAACCAATCAAAACTCGTTTATCTTATATAAGGTGTAATTATTGATAATAGTCAACATGCTACTCTACCTTCACTGGTTAACAGAAACTGGCATCACAGCTTGTGCTACATTGTAAACTACACTTACCAAAGGGAGACCGAACAGATCAATAGCAGAGGAAGCGTCTCTCAGGTCTCTCTCAGCCATCGCCTCAGGCTCATTAGACCCACCTTCTTCACCTGAAATTAATCATGTACAAGATATTTCGATCTCATTATGTCTCTGATGAATGCAAAGGAGACCAACACTATTATGTAGGTACAACTGGTACTGATTATACCCTCATCAGTTTGATAAATAACTGCAAATCCAAATTTACTTAAACTAACCCCAAATTATATATAGTAGAATAGTCACACAAGATAGTCTATCATATCTATCAATGTGAATTCAAAATCATGTGACTGTGTGTGTAAAGATTGAGAAGACACATTTTAAATCCATCTTTCGTGAGTCACATAACTAACTGTAATTGTTTAAATACATTTATCTGTGCTAGGTTCACCATCAGGTGAGATAGAGAGAATAATAACTGTAACTGGTTACATGTACCTGTGATAGGTTCATCATCAGGTGAGATAGAGAGAATAATAACTGTAATTGGTTACATGTACCTGTGATAGGTTCACCATCAGGTGAGATAGAGAGAATAATAACTGTAATTGATTACATGTACCTGTGCTAGGTTTACCATCAGGTGAGATAGAGAGAATAATAACTGTAATTGGTTACATGTACCTGTGCTAGGTTCATCTTCAGGTGAGAAAGAGAGAATAATAACTGTAATTGGTTACATGTACCTGTGCTAGATTCATCTTCAGGTGAGATAGAGAGAATAATAACTGTAATTGGTTACATGTACCTGTGCTAGGTTCACCATCAGGTGAGATAGAGAGAATAATAACTGTAATTGGTTACATGTACCTGTGCTAGGTTCACCATCAGGTGAGATAGAGAGAATAATAACTGTAATTGGTTACATGTACCTATGATAGGTTCATCATCAGGTGAGATAGAGAGAATAATAACTAATTGGTTACATGTACCTGTGCTAGGTTCACCATCAGGTGAGATAGAGAATAATAACTGTAATTGGTTACATGTACCTGTGCTAGATTCATCTTCAGGTGAGATAGAGAGAATAATAACTGTAAATGGTTACATGTACCTGTGATAGGTTCATCATCAGGTGAGATAGAGAGAATAATAACTGTAATTGGTTACATGTACCTGTGATAGGTTCATCATCAGGTGAGATAGAGAGAATAATAACTGTAATTGGTTACATGTACCTGTGCTAGGTTCACCATCAGGTGAGATAGAGAGAATAATAACTGTAATTGGTTACATGTACCTGTGCTAGATTCATCTTCAGGTGAGATAGAGAGAATAATAACTGTAAATGGTTACATGTACCTGTGATAGGTTCATCATCAGGTGAGATAGAGAGAATAATAACTGTAATTGGTTACATGTACCTGTGCTAGGTTCACCATCAGGTGAGATAGAGAGAATAATAACTGTAATTGGTTACATGTACCTATGCTAGGTTCATCTTCAGGTGAGATAGAGAGAATAATAACTGTAACTGGTTACATGTACCTGTGATAGGTTCATCATCAGGTGAGATAGAGAGAATAAAAATCGACCATAGAGGTCCATGTCCCCCGCTAGCAGCACCAGTTATGGTGGATTACATCCACCATAACTGGCGCTGCTGCTGCGGGGGCCATGGACCTCTATGGTCGATTTTTTGGGGTCGATGATATCTCATATCATTGATAAGAGTATGATTTGAAAATGGAGATATCGCTGATGAGCTTAACATAATCTAATACAGCAGATGGCACCCATATTGGATTATGCACATCCATAAAACATAATACATGACTGTCCTCTCACTAAGATCAAGGGACTCCCCAAGTTTGAAGTAGATCAGTTGAATCGTACTCCAGCTATTAGTAGGCCGGCCAAAGACCTCAAAAACGCTTTTAAAAACTTTCGATGGCATTTTTTGTTACAAATGGGTACCCATGCTAAATTAGTTCTTTGAATGGTAGAGATCAATACCACCCTGATTTTGGTCAATTAAGGTCATTTTGGGGTCACTTTTGGGGTCAAATAAGGTCAAAAATGGGTAAAAATCGGTTATAAATTAACATCCACCGCATTGTTTGTTATCAATGAGTATCCAAGCTGAATTAGTTGTAAGTAGTGTAGAATGTCAGGTAGTCATAGATAACACGTTTATTATAAGAATTGAGGTCATTTTAGGGTCACTTTTGGGGCAAATAAGGTCAAAAAAAATTGAAAATCGGTTATATGCACAGTACTAATTGTTACGATTGGGTATTCCAGTTGAATCAGTTGAATGTAGTGTAGGGTTGGATGTAGTCATCGATAACACGTTAATTATTAGAATTAATGACATTTTAGGGTCATATTTGGGTCAAATGAGGTCAAAAATTGGTTACCATCAGTTATAAATTATAGTTACAGTACAAATTGTTACGAATGAGTATCTAAATTGAATCGGTAGTATGTAGTGTAAGTTTTATATTAGTCATAGATAGCACGTTAATTATTCAAATTGAGATCATTTTAGGGTAACTTTTTGGTAAATGAGGTAAAAAATGGGCACAAATCGGTTATAAATTAATATCTACAATACTAATTGTTACGAATGGGTAGACAGCCGGAATTAGTTGTATGTGGTGTAGGGTTTAAGATAGGCATAATAACCATTATGTAACCATTATATTGTCTGTCGATGATTATTTTTCTAGCTGGTGATTGTACAAATAGAGCCAAACTAGGCCCATAAATACTCAGATCGATCTGTTTTGTGAAGGAGCTTGGCTTTGAGAAATTGCTACTTTCAGCTCCATGTAATCACATTACCTTGTATTATAAGAGCAAAATGAGAATATGAGTCTCAGATGAACCCACACGGTCACCATTTTGAATTTAATAATTGTATTCTCAGCTGAAGATTATGCCAACAGAATAAAAATAGGCATAATGTAATAAGCTATGGCGTTATTCTGCTCAATTTAATCAAGTTTGTACCTAGAATAAAAATATTCTAACAGTAATATGAAAAAAGAAGAATTTCAGGATGACTCCTTATGGTCGCCATTTTGAATTTAACTGTCATTTTTAATCTGACGATGAAGCAACTACATTCAAAAGAGGCAAAAGGTATATCTGGCTATGATGTCGGACCCTTCGGTTGTGATAAATTTGCACAATCAACTAAGAACAATGCCTTGATATACACGAGCAACGTGGAAAAGCAGGAGATTCATATAACCAGTCACAGCTGCCATATTGAATTTGAACATCGTATTTTGATCTTGGGGATATGCAAATAGATTCAAAATGGGAGTAAGTTGTTAGGCTATGCTAAGAGATCCCTCTCTTTTGATAAATTTGCACAATAACCGAAGAATAGTGCCTTGAAGTAAACGAGCAACATGAAAAAAAACATGATTTTCAGATGACCCCATATCGCCACCATTTTGAATTTGATCATCAAATCTTGATCTTAGGGATACGTAAGTGGATTCATAAAGAGTATAGGTTGTTGGGCTATGCTTGGAAATCAGTTTTGATAAATTTGCATAATGAGCTGAGAATAATGCCTTGAACTATACGAGCTACGGCCAAAAGTGTGATTTTCAGATGGCCCCATATGGCCGCCATTTTGAAATTGACCATCAAATCTTGATCTTAGACATATGTAAATAGATTCAAAATGAACATAGGATGTTAGGCTATGCATAGAGATCTCTCAGTTTTGATACATTTGCTCAGTGAGGTAAAAATAATGCGTTGAACTACATGAGCAACAGGAAAAAGTGTGATTTTCAGATGACCCCATATGGAAAATCTTGATCTGTGGGATATGTATATAGATTTAAAATGGGCATAGGATGTTGGGCTATGCTTAGAGATCCCTCGATTTTGCTAAATTTGCATAATGAGCTAAGAATACTGCCTTGAACTACACGAGCAACAGCAAAAAGTGTGATTTTCAGATTACCTCATATGGCCGCTATTTTGAATTTGATCATTAAATCTTGATTTTTGGCATATGAAAATAGATTCCAAATGGGTATAAGATGTTAAGCTATGCATAGAAATCCCTCTGTTTTGATAAATTTGCTCAGTGAGGTAAGAATAATGCCTTGAATTACACGAGCAACAGGAAAAAGTGTGATTTTCAGATGACCCCATATGGCCGCCATTTTGAATTTGACCATCAAATCTTGGTATTTGGGATATGTAAATAGATTGAAAATGGAAATAGAATGTTGTGCTATGCTTAGAGATCCCTCGGCTTTGACAAATTTGCATAATGAGCTATGAATAATGCCTTGAACTATACGGGCAACGGCCGAAAGTGTGATTTTCTGATGACTCCATATGGCCGCCATTTTGAATTTGACCATCAAATCTTGATTTTTGTCATATGTAAATAGATGCAAAATGGGAATAAAATGTTAGGCTATGCATAGGGATCCCCCGGTTTTGATAAATTTGCGCAGTGTGGTAAGAATAATGCCTCGATCTACACGAGCAACATCAAAAATGTGATTTTCAGATTACCCCACCTTTCCGCCATTTTGATTTAAAACATCATATTTTCAGCTGAGAATTAAGCAAACAGATTCAAAATAAGCGATGGGACATTCCTCAAAATTAGCCAAATATAATATTCCAGAAGTACGGAAAGTCTTCGCTCTCGCTTTTTAATCATTCTGGTGATACCGTGAATGTTCAAAAGGGCACTAAATTTCCGAACCCTCTATCACCCAGGCCAGAAAGGGTTAACTCCAATTACTTCAAACTCGAGAAAGAAACCTTCGGACCAACAAATATATTGATCGGGAAGGTCCAGTCTGTAAGAAAATGGATGTTACCAAAATTCACCAACAAAAAATACTGAATTACCCTACAGTAATATCTAAAAATGCACCCGTAGAACTACTTTAGGTTTGATACCCATTTCTTTACAAGCAATTTCACATGTTTTAAATTGTTTTAAGGCCCACCTTTTGGCCATCTTTGCATGTTATTTGACCACGACATGACCTGATAATGACCTCAAATTGCCAAAGGTTTGTCTTAGTATCCACCCTACTTTGAACTATACTGCATACAAAAGTAAATAACAAACAGTACAAAATATATTAAATAAAACAGCATTTTTGACCTCATTTGACCCGTAAAGTGACCCCAAAATGACCTCAATTCCAAAAATTAACGAGCTAGCCATACATGTGCTAAAACCATACAGTACATAAAACCAATTTAGCGTGGATAGCTACTGGTAACAAACATCACAATGGAAATTAAGTTAGGAACGGCTTTCACCAATTTTGACCTTATTTAACCCCAAAAGTGACCCCGAAATGACCTTCAACAGTCAAAATCCGGGTGGTATCCCCTCCCACCATGAACCCTAGCACACAAAGAACTAATTTAGCATGGGTACCCATTTGTAACAAACAATGCCATCAAAAGTTACATTTCGTGTCCTTGGCCGGCCTACTATATTGTCCGGACAAGATCAAACTGCTTAAAATCCAATGAAATCCAGTATGGTCGATGGTGGCCATACTGGATTAAGCACGTCCTTGAAAAACAATCCTAATCCTCCTCTCAACAATGTCAAGGCACTCCCCAGGTATGAAGTAGATCGGTTGAATCGTTCTCGAGTTATTTTCCAGACAAGATTCAACTGCTTACAATCCAATATGGCTGACGGCGGCCTTATTAGATTACGCACATTGCTGAAAAACAATCCCAACTGTCCTCTCACCAATGTCAAGGCACACCCCAAATTTGAAGTTGATCGATTAAATCGTTCACGAGTTATTGTCCGGACAAGAAAATCTATGATCCAACTGCTTTATAATCCAATATGGCTGACGGCGGCCATATTGGATTATGCACATCGCTGAAAAAAAATCCGAACCGTCCTCTCACCCATGTCAAGGCACTCCCCAAGTTTGAAGTAGATCAGTTGAATCGTACTCCAGTTATTGTCCGGACAAGATCAAACTGCTTAAAATCCAATGAAATCCAGTATGACTGATGGTGGCCATATTGGATCAAGCACGTCCTTGAAAAACAATCCTAATCCTCCTCTCAACAATGTCAAGGCACTCCCCACATATGAGATCGGTTGAATCGTTCTCGAGTTGTTGTCTGGACAAGATCCAACTGTTTATAATCCAATATGGCTGACGGCGGCCATATTAGATTACGCACATTGCTGAAAAACAATCACAACCGTCCTCTCACCAATGTCAAGGCACACACAAAGTTTGAAGTTGATCGGTTAAATCATTCATGAGTTATTGTCCGGACAAGAAAATCTAAGATCCAATTGCTTATAATCCAATATGGCTGACGGCGGCCATATTAGATTACGCACATTGCTGAAAAACAATCCCAACCGTCCTCTCATCAATGTCAAGGCATACCCGAAGTTTGAAGTTGATCGGTTAAATCATTCACAAGTTATTGTCTGGACAAGAAAATCTAAGATCGAACTGCTTATGATCCAAAATGGCTGACGGCGGCCATATTTGATTACGCACATTGCTGAAAAACAATCCCAACCGTCCTCTCACCAATGTCAAGGCACACCCCAAGTTTAAAGTTGATCGGTTAAATCGTTCACGAGTTATTGTCCGGACAAGAAAATCTAAGATCGAACTGCCCATAATCCAAAATGGCTGACGGTGGCCATATTGGATTACGCACATTGCTGAAAAACAATCCCAACCGTCCTCTCGCCAATGTCAAGGCACACCCCAAGTTTGAAGTTGATCGGTTGAATCGTTCACGAGTTACTGTCCGGACAAGAAAATCTTACGGAATTACGGACACCGGTGTTTCTAAGTCCCCCCCCCCTACTAAGTAGCGGGGGACAATAACTGTAATTGGTTACATGTACCTGTGCTAGTTTCACCATCAGGTGAGATAGAGAGAATAATAACTGTAATTGGTTACATGTACCTGTGCTAGGTTCATCTTCAGGTGAGATAGAGAGAATAATAACTGTAATTGGTTACATGTACCTG